>JAAAWM010011704.1:0-87500 GCA_036873465.1 Thinopyrum obtusiflorum
ATGTGCTTTACACTAATATGACCTAAATGGCAGTGCCACAAATATGTTGCACTATCATTATCAACTTTGCATCTTTTGGCATCAATATTATCAAAATGTGTATCACCATGATCGAGATTCAACAAAAATAGACCACTCTTCAAGGGTGCATGACCATAAAAGATATTATTCATATAAATAGAACAACCATTATTCTCCGATTTAAATGAATAACCGTCTCGCATTAAACAAGATCCAGATATAATGTTCATGCTCAACGCAGGCACCAAATAACAATTATTCAGGTCTAAAACTAATCCCGAAGGTAGATGTAGAGGTAGCGTGCCGACGGCGATCACATCGACCTTGGAACCATTCCCGATGCGCATCATCACCTCATCCTTAGCCACTCTTCATTTAATCCGTAGCCCCTGTTTCGAGTTACAAATATGAGGAACCGAACCGGTATCAAATACCCAGGCACTACTACGAGCATTAGTAAGGTACACATCAATAACATGTATATCAAATATACCTTTGTTCACTGTGCCATCCTTCTTATCCGCCAAATACTTGGGGCAGTTCCGCTTCCAGTGACCAATCCCTTTGCAGTAGAAACACTCAGTTTCAGGCTTAGGTCCAGACTTGGGCTTCTTCCCGGGAGTGGCAACTTGCTTGCCATTCTTCTTGAAGTTCCCTTTCTTTCCTTTGCCCTTTTTCTTGAAACTAGTGGACTTGTTAACGATCAACACTTGGTGCTCCTTCTTGATTTCTACCTCCGCAGCTTTGCGCATTGCGAAGAGTTCGGGAATTGTGTTATCCATCCCTTGCATATTATAGTTCATCACGAAGCCTTTGTAGCTTGGTGGCAGTGATTGAAGAACTTTGTCAATAACACTATCATCCGAAAGATTAACTCCCAGTTGAGTCAAGTGGTTATGGTACCCAGACATTCTGAGTATGTGTTCACTGACAGAACTGTTCTCCTCCATCTTGCAGCTATAGAACTTGTTGGAGACTTCATATCTCTCAACTCGGGCATTTGCTTGAAATATTAACTTCAACTCCTGGAACATCTCATATGGTCCATGACATTCAAAACGTCTTTGAAGTCCCGATTCTAAGGCGTAGAGCATGGCACACTGAACTATAGAGTAGTCATCAGACCACGTCTGCCAGACGTTCAAAGCGTCTACATTAGCGGGAGGGGGCTTTTCACCTAGCGGTGCATCAAGGACATAATTCTTCTGTGCATCAATGAGGATAATACTCAAGTTACAGACCCAGTCCGTGTAGTTGCTACCATCATCTTTCAACTTAGCTTTCTCTAGGAACACATTAAAATTCTAGGGAACGGTAGCACGGGCCATTGATCTACAACATAGATATGCAAAAACTATCAGGACTAAGTTCATGATAAATTAAGTTCAATTAATCATATTACTTAAGAACTCCCACTTAGATAGACATCCCTCGAGTCATCTAAATGATCACGTGATCCATATCAACTAAACCATGTCTGATCATCACGTGAGATGGATTAGTTTTCAATGGTGAACATCTCTATGTTGATCATATCTACTATATGATTCACGTTCGACCTTTCGGTCTCAGTGTTCTGAGGCCATGCCTGTACATGCTAGGCTCGTCAAGTTTAACCCGAATATTCTGCATGTGCAAAACTGTCTTGCACCCATTGTATGTGAACGTAGAGCTTATCACACCCGATCGTCACGTGGTGTCTCGGCACGACGAACTGTCGCAACGGTGCATACTCAGGGAGAACACTTATACCTTGAAATTTTAGTGAGGGATCATCTTATAATGCTACCACCGTACTAAGCAAAATAAGATGCATAAAAGATAAACATCACATGCAATCAAAATATGTGATATGATATAGCCATCATCATCTTGTGCCTTTGATCTCCATCTACAAAGCACCGTCATCATCTCCATCATCACCGGCTTGACACCTTGATCTCCATCATAGCGTCGTTGTCGTCTCGCCAACTATTGGTTCTACAACTATCGCTAACGTGTAGTGATAAAGTAAAGCAATTACATGGCGATTGCATTTCATACAATAAAGAGACTACCATAAGGCTCCTGCCAGTTACCGATAACTTTTACAAAACATGATCATCTCATACAATAACGTATATCACATCATGTCTTTGACCATATCACATCACAACATGCCCATCAAAAACAAGTTAGACGTCCTCTACTTTGTTGTTGCAAGTTTTACGTGGCTGCTACGGGCTTCTAGTAAAAACCGTTCTTACCTACGCATCAAAACCACAATGATGTTTCGTCAAGTTTGTTGTTTTAACCTTCAACAAGGACCAGCCGTAGTCAAATTTGATTCAACTAAAGTTGGAGAAACAGACACCCGCCAGCCACCTTTATGCAAAACAAGTTGCATGTCTGTCGGTGGAACCGGTCTCATGAACGTGGTCATGTAAGGTTGGTCCGGGCCGCTTCATCCAACAATAACGCCGAAACAAAATAATACATTGGTGGTAAGTAGTATGACTATGATCGCCCACAACTCTTTGTGTTCTACTCGTGCATATCATCTACGCATAGGCCTGGCTCGGATACCACTGTTGGGTAACGTAGCATGCAATTTCAAAAAAATTCCCACGATCACGCAAGATCTATGTAGGAGATGCATAGCAACGAGCGGGGGAGAGTGTGTTCACGTACCCTCGTAGACCGAAAGCGGAAGCGTTTACTTAACACGGTTGATGTAGTCGAACGTCTTCGCGATTCAATCGATCAAGTACCGAACGTACGACACCTCCGAGTTATGCACACGTTCAGCTCGATGACGTCTCTCAAACTCTTGATTCAGCAAAGTGTCGAGGGAGAGTTTTGTCAGCACGACAGCGTGGTGACTGTGATGGTGAAGTGATCCACGCAGGGCTTCGCCTAAGCACTACGACAATATGACCGGAGGAGCAAACTGTGGAGGGGGCGCCGCACACGGCTTGGAACAATTGATGTGTGTTAGAGGCGCCCCCACCCCCGTATATAAAGGAGGGAGAGGGGAGGAGGCCGTCCTAGGCACGCCCCAAGTGGGAAGAGTCCCACTTGGGCTCCTAGTCCAATTCGCCCCCCCTTTCCTTTTACCGGAAGGGGAAAGGGGGAAGGAGAGAGAGAGAGGAGGAGAAGGAAAGGGGGGCGCCGCCTCCTCCCCTTGTCCAATTCGGACTCCTCCCTTGGGGGGGCGCCACCCCTTGTGGGCTGGCTTGCCTCCCTCCTATGGCCCATATGACCCATATCTTCCTTCGGGGGGTTCCGGTAACCCCCCGGTACTCCGATATGTACCCGATACATTCCGAAACACTTCCGGTGTCCGAATACTATCGTCCAATATATCAATCTTTACCTCTCGACCATTTTGAGACTCCTCGTCATGTCCGTGATCTCATCCGGGACTCCAAACAACATTCGGTCACCAAAACACATAACCTATAATACAAATCGTCATCTAACGTTAAGCGTGCGGACCCTACTGGTTCGAGAACTATGTAGACATGACCGAGACACCTCTCCGGTCAATAACCAATAGAGGAACATAGATGCTCATATTGGTTCCTACATATTCTACAAAGATCTTTATCGGTCAAACCGTAATGACAACATACGTCATTCCCTTTGTCATCAGTATGTTACTTGCCCGAGATTCGATCGTCGGTATCTTCATACCTAGTTCAATCTCGTTACGAGCAAGTCTCTTTACTCGTTCCATAATACATCATCCCGCAACTAACTCATTAGTCACATTGCTTGCAAGGCTTATCATGATGTGCATTACCGAGAGGGCCCAAAGATACCTCTCCGATACTCGGAGTGACAAATCCTAATGTCGATCTATGCCAACCCAACAAACACCTTCGGAGATACCTGTAGAGCATCTTTATAATCACCCAGTTATGTTGTGATGTTTGATAGCACACAAGGTATTCCTCCGGTATTCGGGAGTTGCATAATCTCATAGTCAAAGGAATATGTATAAGTCATGAAGAAAGCAATAGCAATAAAACTTAACGATCATTATGCTAAGCTAACAGATGGGTCTTGTCCATCACATCATTCTCCTAATGATGTGATCCCGTTCATCAAATGACAACACATGTCTATGGTTAGGAAACTTAACCATCTTTGATTAACGAGCTAGTCTAGTAGAGGCATACTAGAGACACTGTGTTTTGTCTATGTATTCACACATGTATCAAGTTTCCGGTTAATACAATTCTAGCATGAATAATAAACATTTATCATGATATAAGGAAATATAAATAACAACTTTATTATTGCCTCTAGGGTATATTTCCTTCAGCTCAAACTTCACCTGTAACACTGTTATCATAAAGACAACTTATGCGTTCATCGGAAAGTTTGACAAGGGACTAGATAGCTCGAGAATGGGATTTGCTCCTCCGACGATGGAGAGATACTCTTAGGGCCCTGGTGGTGTGACGGCATCCATCATCGTCTGGCTAGACACAGGTGACTATGTCACGGGGATGCCGGAACACAACAACGAGAAAAAGGAGCAAAATTAGTAACGAGGATTTCGGTATAATGAGCATGTGTTGACTTAGGAGGATACCAATGCATCCCGGGTTTTGTAAAGTATCACGAAGCAAAGGGAACATCACATGATAACCAAAGGTTCACTTGAATATCATTCATGTGCTCATAGGGATCAATATGGACGTCCACGGTTCCGCTATCGGTCATTGAGCGAAGGGGTTTCATTCATGTCTATGAGTCACTGAATCTATGGGGTCACAAGCTTAAGGCAATCACAATCTGCTGAGTGTTAGTAGAATGTGAGTGATGAGAATATATTCATAGAATTATTTCGTTAATATTCGGAATAGTTTCAAGAGGATCCGGAAGCGTTTCAGGGTCACTGGAAGGGTGAGTATCAGGCAATATCGGGTATTACCAATAAATATATATATGTGGAAAATGTTTCTAGGGATGTTAAATTATATATAAAATGGTCTAAAAATATTTAGAACTATTTTATATTTAGTTTAATATCAACAGGCCTTAAAAGGCCAAGAGGTGGAAGGTAACTTGGGCCACAAAGGCCCAAGTGGGGAGGCACCCCCTTCCCTAAGGAAGGAGGCCGAATTGGGGTGGAGGAGGAGTCAGACTCCTTCCCCTAGGCCGGCGCACCAAGGGGGACTCCTCGCCCTTGGTGGCAACCCTCACTCACCCCTCCAACCTATATGTACTTGAGGATTTGTGCTCTTTTGACAAACAAGTTTTGGAGCCTCCTCTAGTTCTTCTAGTTCTAGTTCTTATTTGTCCTAGTTGACTAATTAGAGCTAGAATAATCCTCTAATACACATAATTAGAAGCCCCGTGTGGTTCTAATCTCCTCCATCTAATTCTCCGGCGATGATTAGCTCTGGACGACGAAGCACCGCCGGATCGTGAAGGCTGCACGCTTGCAACCAAGTAGAGAGGCCATGCTTTCGGTCTTCGGTTTGAGGGACTGTTCGTGGGTGGTTCACGGGATCGTTCATTGATAGTTTGAGGGACTCCAAGTATGATCTACACTGACATGTTCTTCTTCCGCTGCAACTCGGTGACGGTAACGATCGTGATCCCAACCTGTTATGCATCTTCATATTGATCTTGCGTGTGTGTAGGCGTGATTTTTTTTGTTTTCTACTATGTTTCCCAACAACATCTAGGTGTATAATTTGAAAAGGGAAATAACTACGATGCGAAAAAGATGAAAATGCCAGACGAGCGTGCTTGCCTAGACGGCACGCACGGCAGTTGTGACACGACGAAGGACCGCGGGTTGAACTGGGACTGACACAACGCCAGGCGGAGCACATCCTCTCCTGGGTGCCCAAGCCGCTGGTGCCAAAGCTCCATGGTGGCGACACCGACGAAGTGAGGAGCGAAGACCGCGGCCGTGCTGGGAGTCATGCGGTAAAGATCACTGGTGGATTCACATCGTAGAATCATATGGCGAGTGCGAATGTCCTTGACAGAACAAACAAATTCGTCAAGTTCGACAGAGACATAATTTTCTCTCAAACAGACAACGAATTCTTAAGAATGGAAGGTGAAGAACTTTGCGAAGACGAAGAGGACTAGAGGTGGTGGTGATGGAACCATAGCCGGCGTGGGTGACCGGAAGATGATCATCGCTACCCACTATGATTTGTAGATGTTGGGGTGGAGAGTGCGAGATTACCCGCATTCGAGGTCATGCATGCGTCGTCGCCCCGCCGTGCATGTACCAGTCCGAGGTGCCTCCAAGGGGCATGGAAAATGTGGACATAGTCTGGAGGGCAGTTTGCAGTGGCCCCGTGTTCTAGGACTAGGGAGGCTATGGCCCGGTGCTGGAGCTCGCGCCGGGGTCGCCGTAGGGGAAGCTGGGGGAGTAGCAAAGGGTAAGTAGCCATACGGTGAGGCGATGGGAGCATGAGGCTGGTGAGGTACGCCTGCTACTTCGGGATGCCAGGACGAGGTTCGAGGACGTCGACGCCTGGAGCACACCACTAACATAGGCCAGACCTGCACCATGCCTGTCCATGAGTTAGCACCAGGCACAGAGCTGGGAGGGCAGTAGCAGGAGGTGCCGACGGCGTGTTGGAGGAGGAAGACGCCCCCCGTTGCCCCGACCATGGCATTTGCCACGGCTGCAACCATGCCCAATGTGTGTTGGTGGAGAAGGCATGGGCGACGAAGCCTGGGAGCATGGCGCGGGCGCCTGGGCCAGTGTGCAGGCCGCGAGCAATGCATGCGCTAACTGCTGGCACACGGAATGCTCAGCAGGGTGCTTCTCCAAGAGCAGGAAGGAGCACGCTCGCAGGAATGACGGTAGCGGCACACGGGAAGTGATATGGGGGATGGCGTGGTGGTACCGGGGGCTGAGCCCATGCCGCATGTTGAATAGATGCTGGGTGTCACTAACATTTTGCCAGAGGTCCTGGAGATGATCAGTGAAGGACTTCAGGCGAGCATAGTACTGCATGATGGTGAGATCACCTTGGATGATGACATGGTACTCGGCATCGAGGTAGACGACACGCGAGAGCTGATTGTCATAGAATATCCTCTCGATAGCGGCCTAGAGCGTGGCCGTCGTGTCCTTCAGCTGCTTGACTACGTCGACGAGCTCCGACGAGATCGTCGTGTACAGCCAGTGCACAATGCAGCGGTCGACCATGACCCACTCGGGATCACGGTTACAGCGTAGAGGCGCTGCCTCAGCGATGATGTGTTCATGGATGCCAAACATGCCGACGACGTGTTGAAGAACTGGCGCCACCAGGTGTACCTTCCTCCGTGGAGATCCAGGTCCACCGGCACGTGATGACAGATGTCAACCGTCTACAGAACCGACAAGGGAAACATGTGGGAGGTGAGTGACATCGGGGCGGCAGCCGCGGCGTCAGGAAGAGCATCGTGTAGGACGCCGCCGGCAACAAGGTCTTGGGAGGAGAGGGGGGAGGACATGATTTTGGTGTCCATGGCAGCGAAAGAGGGTTCGGGATCAGTTTCAAAGGGGGTGTGGAGGTCCTCAACATCTGATACCATGTTTGTGTGAGAAGAGATTGAACACACTTATTGGGAGAAGACCCCACTATAAGGACCATGGAGGCCCTGCTGCCAGGCCATCGTGGCCACTCAAATAGAGCAAAGGAATACAATGGAGGCCGTTGTGCAGCAAGCGTGATGGACAGAGACCATGGCTATCGAGCGACAACATCAACCTGGACGTCAAACCCGTTCGACCACCAACGCCCTCATGGCCCTTGGCCACAACGAGGTCAACAACTTCTGATGGTGTCCCAGCCTAGTGGCCGGGCCAAGGAACATGTCAATTCCGTCTTGGCCACTTCAGGCAGCCCATGATGATTACAAGGAAGATCAAGAAGACTTGACGTATGCCCCAAGACGCTGGGGGGGGGGGGGGGGGGGGGGGGGGGGGGGGGGGGGGGGGGGGGGGGGGGGGGGGGGGGGGGGGGGGGGGGGGGGGGGGGGGGGGGGGGGGGGGGGGGGGGGGGGGGGGGGGGGGGGGGGGGGGGGGGGGGGGGGGGGGGGGGGGGGGGGGGGGGGGGGGGGGGGGGGGGGGGGGGGGGGGGGGGGGGGGGGGGGGGGGGGGGGGGGGGGGGGGGGGGGGGGGGGGGGGGGGGGGGGGGGGGGGGGGGGGGGGGGGGGGGGGGGGGGGTAGATTCACTCATTTTGCTTCGTATGTAGTCACTTGTTGAAATCTCTAGAAAGGCAAATATTTAGGAATGGAGAGAGTACATGACTAAATCAAGCATATATATGGAAGGGAGCAAAGAGGATATAAGGAGAATCAAGTGAGAGGTGCAGCAGAGCTAATAGAGCGCAAGACAACATGCGCTCGTATGTGGTGCCCACAACACTGTCTCGTCCAACCCTACAACTATTATTAAAGGGCCAACACCAGAAGAGGATCAAAACAATGTGCAAACCTCCATCTTCTTCATCCACAACATCCCGAAGTCCTAGCCGCCGCCATTTCCATCTCCATCTCCACCACCATCACTACAACATTCATCCCCAAGTTAGCCACACCTTGTAATCGTGTATCGCGTCCGCCAACTATTGTAAGACATATTATCAATAAAGCATTCCTCTTAATGTGTTCTTCAATGATTTCTTCTTGTGATATGATCGCTATGTGTGAGTAATTTGGTAAGGTCAAGGGTTGAGGCATAGCCCTACAACCCTATGTATCTGTTGGAGGCATCGACGGAAGTACTTCGAACTAACATCTCATTTGTGTGAAATAAATTTGCTTTTGTAGTTGTCTCTTATCTTGTTCATGATATTCATCCCTGCAGGTACCCATGATCATGGAGAGGCTAAGGGTAGAGAGACCGTGAAGTGTTATTCTGAACACCATTGGCCGAAATACTAGTACGGTAGCATGAATCATATCTCTAGGGATACAAGAGGTGTAGTCATGAAACACCCAATGCTTTTGTATGATTCAACCTTAGTTACAAAGGCAACCCCGCTTGACGGATAGGGCCTACAAATTGACTCTTGATGCAGGGCGCATTCCGGTCAAGACATAATTTGGACACATCCCTCACTTCGATACATTGCAAGCACATCTTGACGGGTGTCTTTTAGGTCACAAATTACTATCACAATGACCTCATTCGCAGATATATGGTTGTAAGAATCAAGTCCTCATACACATCCCTATTTTTATTTATAAGTGTTCACTTTGCAACTTGATTACGATCTGGGTCAAAAACTGGAATTTAATATTCTTGCAAAGCTTGTTAGAAACCCTTGTATTCAAGGTGGACTTCCTCTCATGGGTTAGATAACTAAGGGTCACCTCTAGGGAAAAAGGCGAATATCCTCTCTACTCCTTTATCGGATCACCAAAGGGACTCATCAAACCTTTTTCTGGTGCCCTTGCCGGGAGGATTGGTGTTCTTGTCATTGTGTTATAGTTTTTGTTAGAGTCTTTATTTCAGTTTCTGTTTTTAGTTTTTATTTTTGTTCCAGTTTAATTTTTGTTGCAAGTGTTGTCACTAGAAAACACCAAAAAATCATTATGGCTTATAATCTTGGAAGCTTTGTTGCTCCTAGCAATAGTTTCATGTGTGAACCAATTGCAAAACCTGATGTTGCTACCGAGGAATATGAGATTAAACCAAACTTAGTCTCTATGGTTCAACGGGACCAATTCGGAGGCTCTGCTTCTGAAGATGTCGCTATGCTTTTGCATAGTTTTTGTGAAATGTATAACATGACACACATAAAGGATTATGATTCTGACGCTTTGAAGTTGCGTCTATTTCCTTTCTCCTTGAGGAAAAGCTAAAGAATGACTTCTAGCTTTGCCTAGAGGGAGTATAACTTCATGGACTGAGTGTTACAATAAATATTTGTCTAAGTTTTTCCCACCTCCAAATATTATACAATTGCGTTCGCAGATAACAAGTTTTAAGCAAGAGCGTGAGCCACTAGCGCTTGCGTGGGATTGCATGAAGGAGGCTATAAGGAATCGTCCTAGTCATGGTAGGGAAGAATGGTTAATTCTTCATATGTTTTATAATGCTTAACTTGTATGTCAAAAACTATGCTTGACACTACTGCAGGAGGAACTATTATGGGAAGAACCATCACCGAATCTAAAAATTTGCTAGATGACATGCAAGAAAATCAAGCCTAATCGCATGTTGAGAGGTCTACCACCAAGAAGGTCAATGCTATTGAATAGAAGAATATAGAGTTAACGGGGGGGGGGGGGGGGGGGGGGGGGGGGGGGGGGGGGGGGGGGGGGGGGGGGGGGGGGGGGGGGGGGGGGGGGGGGGGGGGGGGGGGGGGGGGGGGGGGGGGGGGGGGGGGGGGGGGGGGGGGGGGGGGGGGGGGGGGGGGGGGGGGGGGGGGGGGGGGGGGGGGGGGGGGGGGGGGGGGGGGGGGGGGGGGGGGGGGGGGGGGGGGGGGGGGGGGGGGGGGGGGGGGGGGGGGGGGGGGGGGGGGGGGGGGGGGGGGGGGGGGGGGGGGGGGGGGGGGGGGGGGGGGGGGGGGGGGGGGGGGGGGGGGGGGGGGGGGGGGGGGGGGGGGGGGGGGGGGGGGGGGGGGGGGGGGGGGGGGGGGGGGGGGGGGGGGGGGGGGGGGGGGGGGGGGGGGGGGGGGGGGGGGGGGGGGGGGGGGGGGGGGGGGGGGGGGGGGGGGGGGGGGGGGGGGGGGGGGGGGGGGGGGGGGGGGGGGGGGGGGGGGGGGGGGGGGGGGGGGGGGGGGGGGGGGGGGGGGGGGGGGGGGGGGGGGGGGGGGGGGGGGGGGGGGGGGGGGGGGGGGGGGGGGGGGGGGGGGGGGGGGGGGGGGGGGGGGGGGGGGGGGGGGGGGGGGGGGGGGGGGGGGGGGGGGGGGGGGGGGGGGGGGGGGGGGGGGGGGGGGGGGGGGGGGGGGGGGGGGGGGGGGGGGGGGGGGGGGGGGGGGGGGGGGGGGGGGGGGGGGGGGGGGGGGGGGGGGGGGGGGGGGGGGGGGGGGGGGGGGGGGGGGGGGGGGGGGGGGGGGGGGGGGGGGGGGGGGGGGGGGGGGGGGGGGGGGGGGGGGGGGGGGGGGGGGGGGGGGGGGGGGGGGGGGGGGGGGGGGGGGGGGGGGGGGGGGGGGGGGGGGGGGGGGGGGGGGGGGGGGGGGGGGGGGGGGGGGGGGGGGGGGGGGGGGGGGGGGGGGGGGGGGGGGGGGGCCACTAAGCTTGATGAACTCATCGCTACGATGAAAGGTAAAAAAGAGGTAAACGTTAATGCTATTATTGAAGAAGAAATTAATGATGTTAATTTTGTTGCTCGCAATAGTTATAGCCCCAACTGGAAACAAAATGGTTATGCTCCTAGCTTAGCTTATCCTAATAATAGTGAAGCTTTAAACAATTTTAATAGAACGAGCAATGGTAATAGAAACACTTTGGAGGAAACTCTGCATTTGTTTTTGCTAGCCAAAGTGAGCAAAATGAAACATTTAAAAATATTCTAAAGAATCACGATAACTTACTTGGTAAATTGACTGATAACATTGCTTGACTCACTAACGACGTGGAGGCCTTAGATGGAAGAACTAAGAGCATGGAGGCGCATGTTGCTAAAATTGCAGAGAGTAAAACTTTGGTTCTAGCCAAGTTTGAAGGTAAACCAGTACCAGACCCGGTTGAGGATGTTAAGATGATAAAAGTAGTGAAGAAAATGCAGAAGAGCTCGATAAGAGCCATGTGCCAGAATATACATATACAGTTGCAGACTTCGTGAAGATATTGACAATGAAACACCCACTACCTGAAGCATCAAGTGATGAAACGTATAGTCACTTTGTTGATCATGTTGCAGTTAAGGTACATGAGTTGGATGATGAAAGGAAAAAAGCTATATATGGTAAAACAAGAGGATATCTTTGAACCTACTATTGAGTCTAAGATTGGTTTAAATATGTTCAATGCTTTGTGTGATCTAGGTGCTAGTGTTTCCACTATTCCTAAGTCCATTATGATAGTCTTAATCTTGGCCCTTTTGTTAGCACTAAAATTAAACTGAACATGGCCAATTCTACCATTAACCAAGCAGTAGGGATTAATCATGGTGTGATCATGCAAATTAATGATTGACCTATTATGGTTGATCTTGTTATTATTTATAAGGTTGAAGATCCTACTACACTAGGGGTGGAATTCGAGCCGAGTCGAGCCAACTTGACTCGACTCGCTAAAGCTCATTTCATTAACGAGCTAGCTCGACTCAACTCGTTACTATAATGAGCTGAAATGAAAGATTGGCTCGACTCGTATAACTCGCGAGCTGGCTTGTTTAGCTTGTTAGGCTCGTTAAAGATATGAAGATAAAACCTTATAAATATGACAAAAATATTAATTCGGAACTTAACCATGTACATATATGGACATGTACTTGAGAGTCTCTGGGAGGCTGGGCACTGAGCGGCTGGGCCTTGTGCTGGGATGCAAGGTGTTTAGTGGTTGTTTTTTACTACCCCTAAAAAATGCTATTTTTTTACCGAGCCTAATGATTTACACGAGTACTCGTGAGATCCGCTTGTTTAACCCGGTCGTTTAACTCAGTCTGTAAATGATCTTAAACTAAAGATCGGATCGACTCATTATTGTTCGAGTTTGAGTCGATTCGAGCTGAGTCACGAGCTACTCGTTTAGCTCGCAAGCTTCGAGCTTTTTTTTCAGCCCTATATTACACCTATTATTCTAAGTAAGCCATTTCTTAGGACTATAAAAAATTACTATCAATGTGTTTGAGAGAAATGTAAGATTTAACCTTGCTACAAAGGATCCTTTTGTGATACATTTCCCCACAAAATAGAAAATGAGGATGTACACTGGAGAAGGTGTCGTTGTCAATGCCCGAAGCTACGGGCTTGGCATATTTGTATCCAAGTGATCATCACTATGGTCGAGCTATCTGTCCGAAAACAAGCGCTTCATGGGAGGTAAAGCGCTTCATGGGAGGTAACCCACGCTAATTTTGCATTGTGCACCACGGCAAGGAGATGCGGCATTTGATCGAGAGGCACCAAAATCAGAACAAGTTAGTGAAGACAAAATCGCTACCGGTGAGGAAGAGGAGCATCCCTAAGAAGAAGCACAAGAAGAAATGCCCTGCATCACGTGCGTTGACATATATAGTCTCCAGGGCTCCATCAATGATATGAGAAACCTCGCCGAGTCCCTTCGAGACAAGTCCATGTACATGAACAATAGCTTCTCCGAGTGGAGCCAAGGATGGGCTCTGTATCACCCACCGCCACAATGATCTCACCGGTTTCGGCTTGCAAAAGCTTAAGCTTGGGGGAGGTCACTACCGCGTCTAAATCAATATGTGGCGATATTATTTAAAATGTTGTAATGATGTTGTACTCCAGCTCGCTGAGCTTCAAACACTCGTGTTGGTTTGTTCCAACACTTTGTTTTTTATTTGGTTTGCTTTTCATTTTTATTTTCACTAGTTGCATTTTTTTGTTTGCAAGGTTAACTTTCAAAAACCCAAAAAACCAAAAATATAATAAGTTTTGCTTTGCTATTTCCTTTTCCCCTTGGATTTTGTTTACATTCTTGTTTATTTAAGAGGAGTTGATCTACGCTGGACAACAAGAAATGCAATCTTAAGGAAGAGAAGTGTGGAAATTCATGAACGTGAAGGTATGTCCTATGACTCCTGTCTTTTGCACTTGAATTACTTAGAATAGTAGTAGTAGTAGTAGTAGTAGTAGTAGTAGTAGTAGCAGCATGTGTGAAGTATTCAATTGTGAGTAAGTCTTGATAGTTTAAACAAAATGTTTTATTCTAGTTGCTAAAATAACTTGGTAACCTTTGTTCTGTTTAATCTAGATAACCAAGACTTGTCGTGGGACTAGTTTTTAAAATAAAGTGATGTTAACAAAGAATAATTGTGTTTCACTTTCTTTTTAGTAGTAACAAAGAATAATCGCGCATAAGAGAAAGTCTCTGAAAAGACTTGGGTGTTGAGAAAAAATGTAGAGAAGATGATGTTAGAGATACTCAACCCCATAGTGTTGATTTTAATAGACTCAATAGCCCTTGTGGATAAATTTCTCCAGAGGAACTTAGTTGAAAGGTGAATGAGATTATGCCAAAATTTGTGTTGCATATTTACATGGCGCTTCAGCTTCTCGTTGGTGCCATGTCCTTGTCACTATATGTGTTTTCATGTGTGTAAATGTGGCTTTGTCACCTTCCTTGATGCTATGCTGAGAGCTCCACCAATGAACGATCCACCAGAGTTTTGGCTCAGATTTCAGTTATGAGTTTGGTACCGTATGTAGTGGCAACACTACATCGAATATTTTTCAGCTTTCTCTTGAATGTGTGTATGTGGTAATAACCAAGTACAGATCATAAGAGCTCTAAAGAGACAACATATTGGTCCATAGTACTCAAGCTTAAGCCACTGCGAAATCCTATTCATGATCATTTCTTTGGCATAATCCCATCACCAGACAACAAAAGTTTCAGCAAGCAATCATTGAAATAAAGGGATTGAGAGCCTTGATGAGGATACACTCGTGGGTGTGTTGGCGAGTTACTCTAGAATCATGTTGCCTTTACATACATTTCACTCCCTAATTTATGTGTTCATTGCTCAAAAGAAAATTATCTTCCGTGCATTCTCGACAAGCAAGTGTTAACAAGAGTAAATGGAATAGAAGCTACTTTATTATTTTGTCTAGTTGAGGAAGGGCTTTGTGTTGATTATTTTTTGCTTCACTAACACTTGCATAATAACCATGCCACCGCTACAGATATACCAAGTTTTTAGGTAAAGAAGTTGTGGGCTATCCAAGCGCACCGATCGTAAGTGAACCAAAACCTTCTCGTTATTTTGGTTTACGCAATTGAGTTCCTTATGGTTTGGATTTCTTTCTATGTTGCTCAAGGATGATGGCTACTCCCGTAGGAGTTGTTGGGTTTCCCTAAAGAGGAAGGTGATGTAGCACAGAAGCAAAGTATTTCCCTCACAACCAAGGTTCGATCGAACCAGTAGGAGTTAACAAACCCACAAGATAAGAAGTACCCGCACACAAACAAATAGATGACTTGCACCTAACTTGGCAATAGATAGATGGATAAGAATATAAAAGGGAGATAATGAAAGGAAAGTGAGAAGGCAATTTTTTAGAACAAAGTATTGATGGAGAATGGACTTGGGGGCCATAGGTTAACTAGAGGTATCTCTCTCCAAAGCACACAAATGGCATGGTAAAAAATTACAGTTGGGAAATTGACAAGAATAGCAATCTTTATGACCATGATCATTCATGGAATAATCTCATATAAGCATTACGTCCGTAATAAGTAGACCGTTAAACTTATTGATGTCTACTACTAATACTCCATGCAAGAATGCTATCTAGCATGCATCTTAAGATATAAGTTACAAGAAATAGAGTATTGCAATAAGCAAGATGACATAATGTAGACAGAAATAAATCTAGTAATAAGACTAAAACTCGGTTGTTTTATCCTTGGTGGAAACAATACAAATACATGTCTTGTCCCCATTCTGTCACTAGGATATAGAACACCGCAAGATTGAACCCACCACTATGCACCACTCCCTCTGAAGAACTACTCATCCATCTTGGCCAGGGAAGAAAAATAGATCAGAAAGCATAAATGGCTACTTAATTCACAACAAAGAAACTTCAAAAGATTCAATTGGATACAATGAATAATCTGATCATAAACTCACAATTGATCATGTCCCAACAAACACACCACCGAATTATTGGATTGATCCCAATCACACAAGGACGAAGAGGAACATGGTATTGAAGATCCGAAGAAAGAGAGAGAGAGAGAGAGAGAGAGAGAGAGAGAGAGAGAGAGAGAGAGAGAGAGAACCATCCAGCTAATACTATGGACTCGTAGGTCCTGAAGGTACTACTCACACATTGTCCTGGAGGCAACAAGGTTGATGAAGAGCCCTCCGGCAATGTCTTCCCCCTCCGGCAGAACTCTAGAACATGGCGCCAGATGGGATCTCTTCGGAATAGAGGCTTGTGGTGCTGATAAAATTCTTCTGAAGGGGGGGGGGGGGGGGGGGGGGGGGGGGGGGGGGGGGGGGGGGGGGGGGGGGGGGGGGGGGGGGGGGGGGGGGGGGGGGGGGGGGGGGGGGGGGGGGGGGGGGGGGGGGGGGGGGGGGGGGGGGGGGGGGGGGGGGGGGGGGGGGGGGGGGGGGGGGGGGGGGGGGGGGGGGGGGGGGGGGGGGGGGGGGGGGGGGGGGGGGGGGGGGGGGGGGGGGGCATTGATTTCCTATGAAACCAAAAACAAGCAGAAAACAGGAAGTGGTACTAGGCATTAAATTAATTGGTTAGTCCATGAAAATAATATACATTGCTATAAATAGTATATAAAAATGATAAAATAGTAGCATCTAACAATAAAAAATATACATAAATGATAAAGAAGATAATTTTTGACGTTGAATGCTACATAGCATGATCTTGATCAAATGATGCAACTATGGTGTGAACTTAGGACAAAAGTGATTCAAAGCAATAATCTTATAATTGATAACAAGTAAGTAACATCAAAATGTGTAAACAAGATTACTATTGATTTTCATGGATTAATCCTTTCATGTAATACCAATTAATACTCATGATGTCATATACATGTCCCCAATCACCCAAGGCTTTATCATATTCAAACATCTTCCCATAACGGAACCTTGAGCTTCACACCGAACCCATGATGAGACCATTTCAACCACTTAGCACTTTGCGCTCAATTCACAAGCCTTGGTATTAGCACTTAGGATGGCAAAGAGAATGATGATGGGGATTTAATTGAGAAGGAAAAAGGTATAAGAAATTCTCACGTCGTTGCGGCTTGATCATTAGGCAATGGAGAGGCCTTACGGGGGGGGGGGGGGGGGGGGGGGGGGGGGATCCATATCAATGTGAGCTGTAGGAATTGCCATGCAACAGATGCACTAGAGCTATAAGTATATGAAAGCTCTCCTAATGCAACCAAGTGGGTGTGCATCCAACTTTCTTGCTTCATGGATATCTTTAGCATTTTAGGAAGCTCGTCATAGGAATATGCAAGTCAAGTTATATAATGTGAAAATCCCACTACCATATGAAATGAACAATATGAAAACTCTCTATATGAAAAACATGGTGCTACTTTGAAGCACAAGTGTGGAAAAAGATGGTAGTGCACCCCTTTCTCTTTTCCTCTCAATTTTTTTGATGGGCTCTTTTTGGCCTCTATTTTTATATTCCTCATAGGTAGGGGCACACTCTAGAATGCATCACACTTTTATTTTACTTACAACTCATAATATGAAACAAAATGATGACTGCATATGAATGCCTCTAGCGGTGTACCAGGATGTGTAATGATCTAGCGTAACATGTATAATAATGATGAACGTCGGCTTTGCCAAAAATATCATGTCAGCTCTATATGATCATGCAAAGCCAAATGACAATGAATGCTCAAGTCATGTAATGAACAATAACAATTGAAGTTGCATGGCAATATATCTCGGAATGGCTATGGAAATTGTAGGTATGTATGGTGTCTATTTTGAGAAAGATATAATGAGGCTTATGTGTGACAGAGCGTATCATCCCATGGGGTTGGATGCACCGGCGAAGTTTGCACCATGTCCAAAGGTGAGAGTGTGAAATGCACGGTACTGAAGATGCTAGCAAAATATAGATAGGTGGAAGTGCTTTAAAGACTCCAACTCATAAACCAAAACATCTCACTAATGCTTCATAGTCCACACTGGGTAACCACGAGACCGACCACTCCAAGGGGTGAGTTTGACGGACCAAAGTCCGCTAGTATTCCCGACCCATTCTACATGGCGGTTACTTACAATTTTCTTCAACTTAGACCCTTCAAAACCAGTTTCACTTAAGCGACCACAATTATTAAAATGTATGACCTTATGACACCTTTCCACTACTTCACGCAAGTCCTCAAGGCTACACAAAAATAACTACTCACTCACTATCTCAAAATCATTGCAAGGAACTCGATTATCTAGTTTAATTGATCTACAAGTTTCATGCAAAGTTATTATACCACTTCTAGATACCTACTTTTTTGGACCAACATACAATTCACTACAAATTACCAATTACTATTTAACTGTTTAAAAAGATATAAGTGAGGCAAGAGAGCCCTAACCTTTTCTATAAAACATAACATATCATCGTGCTCTAACAAATATAAGTGAAGTACAAGAGCAATGCCTCAACTCAAATAGATGTAAGTGAACATCAATGAGCATTCTATAAATAATAGACCAATGTGTGTCTCTCCAAAAAGTGTGACCAGAACATGATGATTGTAATGGACAACAAACAGAAGTAAGATAAAAGCAAAAGATGCTCCAAGAAAAACACATATCATGTGGACAAATAAAAACTTAGGTCCAGCTAAGACATGCCGATAATTGTTGATGACAAAAGAGGGGATGCCTTTCGGGGCATCCCCAAGCTTAGACACTTGAGGCTTCCTTGAATATTACCTTGGGGTGCCTTGGGCATCCCCAAGCAGGCTCTTGCTGGTCATTGTTCATCGCATATCGTTGTGTCACCTCGATCTTAAAAACTTCATGCACACAAAACTTAACAGAATTCGTGAAATAGGTTAGTACATAAAAATAAATCTCTCAACCACGTACTATCAAGACAAGATGCATATTAATTCCTAGGTAATGTTTGCTCTATCCTATCCTTTCCACAATTTATATGCCCCAATATAAGCCATGAGAACTCTAAAACAAGCAGTCAAAGAAAACATAACAACAATCTGTCAAAAATAGAACAATACATAAAGATATAATTTTTAGTCATACTTCTGTAACTCCAAAAATTCTAGCAAATTGGAGCATGACTGACAATTTGTAATACAATACTTTGTAAAAGTTTCAGCAATTAACCACAATCCAGTACATAATGAACATTCAGACACTGGACGCAAAAGTTTCTGTTTCTGCACAGAACCTAACAAACATCTATGTGCAACATCCCAAAGGCTTAACTTGGCACAAAAATAAAAAGAAAAGATACAAACATAATTACTATTGTAGGAATAATTATGTAGACCCACTAAACAGAACAAAAATATAAATATACATATTGGGTTGCCTCATAACAAGCGCTATTATTTAATGCCCTCTCGCTAGGCATAATGCAAATCTATCAAGTTTTATCATCAAGTGATAGATCATATGTGTATCTCATGATAGATTCATAAGGAGGCTTAACTATCTTTCTAGGGAAGTATTCCATGCCTTTCTTTAATGGGAATTGGAACCTTATGTTGCCTTCCTTCATATCAATGATTGCACCTACAGTTTTTCAGAAAGGTCTTCCAAGTATGATAGGACATGCGGGATTACATACAATATTTAAAACAATAAGGAGGGCCCTAGGCATCAGACTACTAGACAAGTCATAGACCGTCGGATCAAAATCATGTCACACGTTTGATTTAATAATTAGGCCATACAAAATGTTGGGTGAGCCTCGTCCCTGATTTTTTGATGCTTCCTAACTCCTTTCACGACGCAAGTCCTCAAACATGGCTCTCTCCAGATCAAGAAAAAATTGCACGTGATTGGCAGGAGATACAAAATAGTGATTTGTAGTTTTCGAACATTGCTTGCTCGTTGTGTGGAGCCCTAATGCTTCCCTAGTTTGTTTCCTAACAAGTCATTTTCATAAATCAGGGCTATAACTACATCATTAAATCATGTGAGTCTCTCATTTTTGGTTTTCACATTTGGCTATTTGCTTCCTTAGGAAGCATATCTCAATTTCATTATTATTTAGATTTTCTTCCATGAGTATCATGTGACGCTTCGACCTCAATTTTTATTTCAATGTAATGTGGAATTAAACCTACTTCGGTTTATGAATTATTTTACTTCCACGGTGAATTAAGCTTGCCACAATTACTATAAATTTCATTTTTATCTAAATAACAATTCGATTCACTAGAGAATTGCTCTAATGAAATAAGAGCATCTTTCTATACAAAATAACCATTATCATGTGTACACATTACACATGTTTCAATCATATTGGGGGTGTAATTCCAAAAGTTTCGACATAAACATCAAAATCTTGTTTCCATCGACTACAGAATTTGCTTCTAAGTTCTAACCAAGTAAGACCTTATTTCCATAAAATAAGAACCATCATCACGATTACACATGACACATGCTTCAACCATAGTAGGTACGTGATTCCGACAAACACAACTATGCTGAGTTTGCTCCATCATATGAAAATAAAGCTTCCAACAGAACAAACCATGCTTCATAATCCATATTCATTTTTCTCCAAGAAACTGAGTGCGCCTCTAAGCTAGTTTGCTTCCAAGCCGATGAGCATGACACTCAGCACTAGTATGCTCGATCACATGCCGCACACCATGCCCACCATCAACCAACACAACATGCTCACTAGCACAATGCATGTTTTTCTGCTCCCTTCAACACTGCAAAAATTTAGCAGTATGAGTCGTTCGCTTTGGATAGCAATACGATGCTTATGTTACAATACAAAGCATGAAAATGAAGCAAACCAAATAAATGTAGAAGCACTATGAATGATTTAATGCTATGCACGGTGAAGAATCATAACTAAGCCAACTACGCACTATGAAGAAGCACAAGTATGATTCTTATAAATCATGAAATTTTGGATGCATCATATTCATATGATCAACGTCATTTCTACATAGTGGATGCAGATTTATCTTAAAATGGAATACAAAATATTTATACACGGTCATTCAGAATATGACCAGGAAGGGGTGAAAAGCATCTCGTGCATAATATATGTGAAATTTATGAAGCATGAGTTAGTTGTTGATTAAGTAAAAACATGATATCTACAAGCACTCATGAAGCATGTAGACGAACCAAACTAACCATAACATAGAAGCAAAATATGAATTGCATGAAGCAAATTGTACTCAATAAAGAAGAGTTAGCATGAAGAATACGAATCAAACTGTATGGCCCAATGATGCAAAAATACAATATGTATGAAGCATGGAAATTTGGAAGAATGATATTTATGAGGATAATCAGAACCTAGATCAGATGGGGGCTGATTCGTACTCGTACAACCTACCGCCTGTGGTACCCACATCTCCAAACATAGAAACTAAAGAGGCAGAAAAGGGCGGTGATTTAGTGATCAAATACAAAATGAAAGACTCAAAATCACACCCACAAACATGGGATAAACTAAGATATTTGACATAGTCAGCTTTGTACAGTATTATGAGGACATGATTCGAACCGTAGGTCAGATGACTATGGGTTGGGCGATGCTCCAGTCATGTTGGCTTCCTTCGTGAAGAGAGAAGATTCTCCCATGAGTTCTACTATAGGCCACAATTACAGGTGGAGCAAGGTCAGATCCTGCTGGAGATAAGAAAGATGGATGTGCAGATTGCAAGGTCTTCCGTGAGCAGCTCATGGGCTAGTCGCCACAAGGCCTCCAGGCTGGATGGCACATTGGCGATGTGGAACGGAGGCAACCTGGTGGGGGAGAGATCCGGGGCAGAAAGGAGAACGACGAGGATGAAGATGAGGAGGGATGGATGTGCGAGAGATGGGGACTGAGGTGAGATTACTTGGTCTGGGGCAATTAATTCATGATAGGGAATGATTATTGGGGTGTGGGCATGAAATTCTATTAGTTTGAAAATTTGGCACATAAATATTAGTGCATCTCTTGGCCGTGATATTGAACAAAATTGGCGGCATGCAGGCGGTCTGATGAATGCTCCGTATCGGGCATGTGAAGGAAAGTGTTTCCCAAAAAATAAAGTCTAAAATAACATAATTTATATTAGCAATAATAAGCATATCATTTAGTTTTCTCATAGGCTTTTAATATAGTAGAATCCACAAGGTGCAAATTTAATGAACAATCACTCATAGCGTCAAAACCTAGAACATCTTATAGTGCTTTAGGAATAGTGGATGAACTTGCTCCTAAATCACATAAAGCATTAGATTAATAATTATTAATCATGATTTTAGTAGTAGGTTCCCATTTATCATCTAATTTTGTAGGAATGGAAACCTCAAGTTCAAGCTTTTCTTCATTAGATTTAGTAAGTGCTTCTATGATATGTTTACTAAAAGCTTTATTTTGATCATAAGCATTGGGTGAACTTAAGAAGGATTTCAACAAGGAAATACATTCAGTAAGAGAACAATTATCATAATTAAAGTCCTGGAAATCCAAAATAGTGGGTGCAACACTACCTAAAGTCTTGACCTCTCCAAACCCACTTTTATCATTTTTAGCATTAAGGTTTTCACCCTCCGAACAATTGGGACTCCTTCTAGCAAAAGTTGACTCTTATCTAGTCCCTTTATCATCATTTTAACATAATTAATGTTTCTAAACAAAGATTCAATATGTGTCACACCTGTAGTTTTAACATCCTCATCATTACAAGCAAGATAATGCAATTCAACCTCTCTTTCTTCACGCTCTCTTCTAGCTCTAAGCATATCAATCATTTTCCTATTATGATAAATAGAGACTTGAATTTCTTTGAAATATTTAGGAATTTCATCTTTATTAGGTGGCAAAATTTTAATTTGAAGCATATCCACCTCATGAATAAGTCTATCAACAATTCCACTCATAGCATCGATGTTACTCAATTTTTCCTCTATAGTAGTATTGAAAGACTTTTGAGAATTGATAAAATTTTTATTGGTATTCTCAAGATCAGTAAGCATTCTATTATTATTATTATTAGGGGGGGGGGGGGGGGGGGGGGGGGGGGGGGGGGGGGGGGGGGGGGGGGGGGGGGGGGGGGGGGGGGGGGGGGGGGGGGGGGGGGGGGGGGGGGGGGGGGGGGGGGGGGGGGGGGGGGGGGGGGGGGGGGGGGGGGGGGGGGGGGGGGGGGGGGGGGGGGGGGGGGGGGGGGGGGGGGGGGGGGGGGGGGGGGGGGGGGGGGGGGGGGGGGGGGGGGGGGGGGGGGGGGGGGGGGGGGGGGGGGGGGGGGGGGGGGGGGGGGGGGGGGGGGGGGGGGGGGGGGGGGGGGGGGGGGGGGGGGGGGGGGGGGGGGGGGGGGGGGGGGGGGGGGGGGGGGGGGGGGGGGGGGGGGGGGGGGGGGGGGGGGGGGGGGGGGGGGGGGGGGGGGGGGGGGGGGGGGGGGGGGGGGGGGGGGGGGGGGGGGGGGGGGGGGGGGGGGGGGGGGGGGGGGGGGGGGGGGGGGGGGGGGGGGGGGGGGGGGGGGGGGGGGGGGGGGGGGGGGGGGGGGGGGGGGGGGGGGGGGGGGGGGGGGGGGGGGGGGGGGGGGGGGGGGGGGGGGGGGGGGGGGGGGGGGGGGGGGGGGGGGGGGGGGGGGGGGGGGGGGGGGGGGGGGGGGGGGGGGGGGGGGGGGGGGGGGGGGGGGGGGGGGGGGGGGGGGGGGGGGGGGGGGGGGGGGGGGGGGGGGGGGGGGGGGGGGGGGGGGGGGGGGGGGGGGGGGGGGGGGGGGGGGGGGGGGGGGGGGGGGGGGGGGGGGGGGGGGGGGGGGGGGGGGGGGGGGGGGGGGGGGGGGGGGGGGGGGGGGGGGGGGGGGGGGGGGGGGGGGGGGGGGGGGGGGGGGGGGGGGGGGGGGGGGGGGGGGGGGGGGGGGGGGGGGGGGGGGGGGGGGGGGGGGGGGGGGGGGGGGGGGGGGGGGGGGGGGGGGGGGGGGGGGGGGGGGGGGGGGGGGGGGGGGGGGGGGGGGGGGGGGGGGGGGGGGGGGGGGGGGGGGGGGGGGGGGGGGGGGGGGGGGGGGGGGGGGGGGGGGGGGGGGGGGGGGGGGGGGGGGGGGGGGGGGGGGGGGGGGGGGGGGGGGGGGGGGGGGGGGGGGGGGGGGGGGGGGGGGGGGGGGGGGGGGGGGGGGGGGGGGGGGGGGGGGGGGGGGGGGGGGGGGGGGGGGGGGGGGGGGGGGGGGGGGGGGGGGGGGGGGGGGGGGGGGGGGGGGGGGGGGGGGGGGGGGGGGGGGGGGGGGGGGGGGGGGGGGGGGGGGGGGGGGGGGGGGGGGGGGGGGGGGGGGGGGGGGGGGGGGGGGGGGGGGGGGGGGGGGGGGGGGGGGGGGGGGGGGGGGGGGGGGGGGGGGGGGGGGGGGGGGGGGGGGGGGGGGGGGGGGGGGGGGGGGGGGGGGGGGGGGGGGGGGGGGGGGGGGGGGGGGGGGGGGGGGGGGGGGGGGGGGGGGGGGGGGGGGGGGGGGGGGGGGGGGGGGGGGGGGGGGGGGATTATTATTATTATTATTATTATTATTATTATATTTTCCATAAGAATTTGAAGGATTACCGGGATATGATGTAGGATTATTACCAAAGTTACCCCTATAAGCATTGTTGTTGAAATTACTTCTAGAAATGAAATTCACATCAACATCTTTGTTTTGCGCAATCAAAGTAGACAATGACATATCATTTGTTGAATATTAGCACTCTTACTAGCAAGCATGGACATAATAGCATCAACTTTTTCATTGAGAGGAAATTTCCTAGACAAAATTACCTTCTTACCACTTGGAGCTCGCTCGGTGTGCCATTGGGAATAATTTGCGGTCATATTGTCAATAAGTTTAGTATCCTCTCCAAGTGTTATCCCCACTAATGTACCACCTGTAGGAGAATCTAGAAGGTTTTTTGAAACAAAGTTTAGTCTTGCATACAAATTTTGTACTACCATCCAAAGACTTAATCCATGAGTAGGGCAATTTTTTAGCATAAGTTTTATTCTTTCCCAAGATTGGGCAACATGTTCTTGATCATGTTATTTAAAATTCATAATTTAATTCCTCAAAGATATTTTTTTGCGAGGGGAAAATATTTGCCAATAAAAGCATCTGTACACTTAGTCCAAGAATCAATACTATTTTCGGTAAAGACACTAGCCATTCCTTAGCTCCATCTCTAAGGGAAAAAGGAAATAACTTCAATTTTATAATATCATTATACACATATTATTTTTTTGCATATCACATAATTCAACAAATGTGTTAAGATGGGCAGCAACATCTTCATTATAATTTCCCAAAAATGATCTTTCATAACAAGATTAAACAAAGCTGCTTTAATCTCATAAGACTCTGCACTAGTGGCGAGAGGAGCAATAGGAGTACTAATAAATTCATTATTATTAGTACTAGAAAAAGCACATAGCTTGGTATTTTTAGGAGTAGACATGATAGCAATAAGGTATTTCTAGTATTTTGAGAAAAAATGGAAGCAAAGCAAGAAGCAAAGGTAACTAGGCAAGAAATAAAACAAGTAAATAAGAAGTTGTGTGAAGGCGCACCTAATTTGTTAGAAGATGACTCCCCGGCTTCGGCGCCAAAAATTCCTTCGCTACTCCCATAGGAGTTGGGTTTCCCTAAAGAGGAAGGGTGACGCCGCACAGAAGCAAAGTGTTTCCCTCAGTTAAGAACCAAGGTTTAATCAAACCAATAGGAGTCAACAAGCTAACAAGATAAATAGTACTTGCACACAAACAAATAAAATACTTGCACCAAACTTGGCAAGAGAGTTGGCAAGCCCCTTGTCTTGCTAGTTTCAAGGTTAAAAGAAAATAAATAGATGGATAATAATATAAAAAGGCAAATATTAAAAGGAAAATGAGAAGGCAATTTTGTAGAAGAAAGTATTGATGGAGAATGGACCTTGGGGGCATAGGTTCACTGGAGGTATCTCTCTTGAAAGCAGGCAAATGGCATGGTAACAAATTACAGTTGGGCAATTGAGAAGAATAACAATCTTTATGACTATGGGCATTCATGACATAATCCCATATAAGCATTATGTCCATGATAAGTAGACCACTAAACTTACCCTAGTACTAATACTCCACCCCAAGAATGCTATCCAGCATGCATCTCAAGATATTAAGTTTACAAGAAATCGAGTATTGCAGTAAGCAAGATGACATAATGTAGACAAAGAAATCTAGCAATAAGATTAAACCCCGTCATTTTATCCTTAGTGGCAATAATACAAATACATGCCCTGTCCCCATTGTCAGTCGGATATAGAACGCCACAAGCTTGAACCCACTACTATGCGCCACTCCCTCTAAAGATACTCATCAATCTCAGTCAGAGAAAACAAATAGATTAGAAAGCATACATAGACTCTTAATTATACAATAAAGAAACTTTAAAAGATTCATTTGGATTCAATGAACAATCTGATCATAAACTCACAATTCATCATGTCACAACAATCTCACAATAGAATTACATTGGATTGATCCCAATCACACAAGGAAGAAGGGGAACATGGTATTGAAGATCCAAAGAGAGAGAGAGAGAGAGAGAGAACCATCTAGCTACTACTATGGACCTGTAGGTCCTGAAGGAACTTCTCACACATGGTCATGGAGGCAGCCGGTTGATGAAGAGCCCTCCGACAATGGCTTCCCCCTCCGGTAGAATTTCGGAACAGGGCGCCAGATGGGATCTGGGGAACAAAGGATGGTTTCAGTATTTATAATGATTTATGGCGATGGAATTAGGTCAAAGTGGTTCCCATGGGCCCCACATGGACAAGTGGCGTGTCCACCCTCTGGCCGCGCCATGTTTCCATGTGGCTGGCTTATGGCCCCTCTCAACGTCCCCGAAGCTTCCAGTATTTCTTGTTGCTTACAAAAAATTATGTTAAATGGGCAACATAGTTTGACCTCCAAAGATATTGATTTCCCATGAAATAAAAAACAAGTAGAAAATAGGAACTGGCATTAGGCACGAAATTAATAGGTTAGTCCATGAAAAATAATATGAATTGCTATAAAAAGTATATAAAAATGATAACATAATAGCATTTAACAATAAAAAATTATATATACGTTTGAGACGTATCAAAGATCAAGTTTAAGCTTTGGGGGAGTTGATGAGTGTTATTTTTACGGTCATCACACCTGAGTTTAAACCAATTTACTTCATAAAAACTAAGATATCCACTCCGATATTCGTACTAATGACTGATGAATGCACAGGATTCTAAAATCATCTTTTTAATTTGTTTCCACTGAAATTGGGCTATACATGGACTAAATCAAGCACATATATGGAAGGAAGCAAAGAGGATATAATAAGGAGAATCAAGTGGGAGGCACATCAGATCCAATAGAGCGCAAGAGGACATGCGCTCATAGGATGTGCCCACAACATCGCCTTATCCAACCCTACAACTATTATTAAAGGGCTAGTGCCAGAAGAGGATCAGAATAACGCAGAGACCTCCATCTTCATTGTCCACAACATCTAGAAACCCTAGCCACCACCATTTCCATCTCCATCTCCATAGCCATCTCCACCACAATCACCGCAACATTCATCCCCAAGTTAGCCACCCCTTGTAATCATGCATCGCATCAAAAAACTATTATAAGACATATTATTAATAAAGCATTCCTCTTAATGTGTTATCCTACACTCACTTCTTTTGTCTGATTCAATCTTAATTACCTAGGCAACCCCGCACGACAGATATGCCTATGGTTGGACAACTGACTCTTGATGCAGGGCACGTTCCGGAAGACATAATTTGGACACATGCCCCACTTTGATACGTGCAAGCACACCTTGACGGGTGTTTTCTAGAGCACAAATTAATATCACAATGATCCCGTTCGCAAATACTTGGTGGTAAGAATCAAGTACCCATACCCATGCCTATTTTCATTTAAAGTGCAGTGTACAACTTGATTACGATCCGGTTCAAAAACTAGAATTTAATACTCTTGCAAAGCTTGTTAGAAACCCTTATATTCAAGGTGCAGTTCCTCTTGTGGGTTTGATAACTCCGGGTCAGCTCTGGGGAAAAGGCGAGAATCCTTTGTGCCCCTTTACCAGATTACCAAAGGGACTCATCATTAGCCGACTAGGATCTTGTAACCCTAGGACCCCCAGGTTCCGTTATAAACCATGGGACCAGGCTCATAGAAACACATTACATGTTGGAAATATGCCCTATAGGCAATAATATTTTGTATTATTATATTTCCGTATTCATAATTAAAGAGTTTATATTCTATGTTATAACTGCTATGATCCTGGAATACGTGATTTACTGGAAAACTCATATGCACGTGTGGAATGATAAACGGTTAAATAATAGATTTCTAGTCTCGCCTCTAGGACTAGCTCAATTGTTGTTGGTGATCATGTTTTCCAGATCTTAGGATATCATTTAGGTGTTAAACGATAATCCTAAAATAACATTGAGATTGTGACGTTGGTAGAGCGATCATATTGAATCGACCCAAATTTGTCTGTTATGAATTGAGTAATATCGTAATCAATTGTAATAACATGGAGTGTTAACATGTGATTTTACTCCTTAGACCATGAGAGCATCATAGTCACTTCTTACCATACGGTGAGCTTTGGGGTTTCTCAAACGTCACCTGTAACACGGTGATCATAACGACAACTTACAGGTTCATCAGAAAGTTTGACAAGGGACTAGATAGCTCGAGAGTGGGATTTGCTCCTCCGATGATGGAGACATATTCTTCTGGCCCTCTAGGTGTGATGACATCGATCAACGTCTGGCCATACACAGGTGACTATGTCACGGGGATGTCGGAAAACGACAACGAGAAAGAGAACAAAACCGGTAACGCGGATTACGGTATAATGAGCATGTGTTGACTCAGGAGGATACTGATGCATCCTAGGTTTTGTAAAGTATCGCAAAGAAAAGGGACATCACATGATAGCCAAAGTTTCACTCGAATACCATCCGTGTGCTCATAGGGATCGATATGGACGTCCATGTTCCGATGTCGATCATTGAACGAAGGGGTTCCGTTCATGTCTATGAGTTACCGAACCTACGGGGTCACAAGCTCAAGGCAATCAAGATTTGTTGAGTGTTAGTAGGACGGGAATGATCAGGATATATTTTTGGAATAGATCCATTAATATTTGGAATAGTTCCGAGAGGATCCGAAAGCGTTTCGGGGTCACCGTAAGTGTTTCGGTGATATCGGGTAATACCGGGTATGGGGGGGGGGGGGGGGGGGGGGGGGGGGGGGGGGGGGGGGGGGGGGGGGGGGGGGGGGGGGGGGGGGGGGGGGGGGGGGGGGGGGGGGGGGGGGGGGGGGGGGGGGGGGGGGGGGTGGGCCTAAAAATGCCAAGAGGTGGAAGGCAACTTGGGAAGGCCCAAGTGGGGGAGGCGCATCCTTCCCTAAGGAAGGAAGCCGAATTGGAGGAGGGGGAGGT
The DNA here is from genome assembly GCA_036873465.1 of Thinopyrum obtusiflorum. Classification (NCBI taxonomy): domain Eukaryota; kingdom Viridiplantae; phylum Streptophyta; class Magnoliopsida; order Poales; family Poaceae; genus Thinopyrum; species Thinopyrum obtusiflorum. The sequence continues at coordinate 29,282 of JAAAWM010011704.1, forward strand.
TTCCTCCTCCCCTCATTTGGCAGGTGCCCTAAGGGGGAAACTTGCCCCCTTGGTGGCAGCCCCTCCTCTCCTCTCTATCCTATATATAGTAGAGGATTTTGTCCATTGAGACACACAAGTTTTGGAGCCTCCTCCAGTTCTTCTAGTTCTAGTTGGTCCTAGTTGACTAATTAGAGCTAGGCTAATGCTCTTATACTCTTAATTAGAAGCCCCATGTGGTTCCGGTGATGATTAGTGATAACACACAAGTATAGGGGATTGCAACAGTTTTCGAGGGTAGAGTATTCAACCCAAATTTATTGGTTAGACACAAGGGGAGACAAAGAATATTTGCAAGTATTAGAAGTTGAGTTGTCAATTCAACCACAACTGGAGAACTAAATATCTGCAGCAGAGTGATCAGTAGCACAATAATATGATAGTTTGATAGTAGTAGTAACGGTAACAATAGCAGTAGCAGTTTTGTAGCAATTGTAATGTCAGTAGCAGTAATAGTAACTTACAAAAAATCAATATGCGAAAGCCTTAGGCATTGGATCAGTGATGGATAATTATGTTGGATAACATTCATCATATAACATTGACAACCTAGAGCGACACAGAACTAGCTCCAATTCATCAATGTAATGTAGGCATGTATTCTGTATATAGTCATACGTGCTTATGATAAGAACTTGCATGACATATTTTGTCCCACCCTCCCGTGGCAGCGGGGTCCATAAGGAAACTAAGGGATATTAAGGCCTCCTTTTAACATAGAACTAGAACAAAACATTAACACATAGTTGCTACTTGTGAGCTGTATTGGGATTTCCCCGAAGAGGAGAGGATGATGCATTACAGTAGAGATAAGTATTTCCCTCAGTTATGAAACCAATGTTATCAATCCAGTAGGAGAATCACGCAATGACTCGTTAGCAACACCTACACACAAACAACAAATCCTTGCAACCCAACGCGAACAAGGGGTTGTCAATCCCTTGATGGTTACGAGCAAGATTAAATTGTATTATATTTGATAGATAGATCGGACAAAAATACAAAATAAAATAAAAATTCAGCAAGGTATTTTTGGTTTTAATATATGATAAAAGATAGACCCGAGGCCCATAGTTTTCACTAGAGGCTTCTCTCTAGAAAATAGCATACAGTGGGTAAACAAATTACTGTTGGGCAATTGATAGAAAAGCAAATAATTATGATGATATCCAGGCAATGATCATATATAGGCATCACGTCCGAGACAAGTAGACCGAAAAGATTCTGCATCTACTACTATTACTCCACACATCGACCGCTATCCAACATGCATCTAGTGTATTAAGTTCATGGAAAAACGGAGTAGCGCCTTAAGCAAGATGACATGATGTAGACAATATAAACTCACATATGAATAAACCCCATTTTTTACCCTTAATAGCAACGATACATACGTGTCATGTCCCGTTCTGTCACTGGGATTGAGCACCGTAAGATCGAACCCATTACAAAGCACCTCTTCCCATGGCAAGAGAAATCAGTCTAGTTGGCCAAACCAAATCCATAGATCAGAGAATAAATACGAAGCTATAGTAATCATAAATAAAAGTGTTCAGAGAAAACTCAAATAATATTCATGGATAGATCTCATCATAAACTCACAATTCATCGGATCCCAACAAACACACCGGCAAAAGTGATTATATCAAATAGATCTCCAAGAACATTGAGGAGAACATTGTATTAAAGATCAAATTGAGAGAAGGAGCCATCTAGGTACTAACTATGGACCCATAGGTCTGTGGTAAACTACTCACGCATCATGGGAAGGGCAACAAGGATGATGTAGAGCCCCCCCGTAATCGGATCCCCCTTCGGCATAGTGCCGGAAAAGGCCTCCAGATGGGAACTGTCAAGAACAGGAATTTGCAGCGACAGAAAAAGTATTCCGTGGACTCCTCTGTTGGTTTCACGATTTTAGAGAATTTATAGAGGCAGAGTTAGGTCAAACGGAGCCACGTGGGCCCCACAAGCCACCAGGGCACGCCCCACCCCCTGGGCGCACCCTGGTGCCTCGTTGGCCATTGTTCCATCTTCTCGTCCCCTCCCGAAGCTTCCAGGGTCTCTTATTGCCAGAAAAAATCTCCAAAAAGTTTCGTGGCATTTGGACTTCATTTGGTACTGATATTCCGCAAAACCAAAAACAAGCAAAAAATAGCAACTGGCACTAAGCACTAAGTTAATAGTTAGTCCCAAAAAATGATATATAATTGCTTGAAAGTGTATATAAAACATCCAAGATTGATAATATAATAGCATGGAACAATACAAAATTATAGATACGTTGGAGACGTATCAAGCATCCCCAAGCTTCATTCCTGCTCGTCCTCGAGTAGGTAAATGATAAAAATGGAATTTTTAATGTGGAAAGCCACCTAACATATTCATCATATATTCTTTTATTTTGTAGCATGGATATTTGGACTTGAATGATTCAAAGCAATAGTCTATAATTTGACATGAAGACATCGACACTTAAGCATACTAACAAGCAACCATGTCTTTCAAAATATCAACGCTAAAGAAAGTTATCGCTAGCCCATTATGCTCAATAATTGGTCCATTCATGACACACTCAACATTAGCTGCATCCAATGCAAAAGTATGACAATAGTGCTCTCTAGTTGGTGCTTTATAAGAGAAGATGGAGACTCAAATTAAAAATAAAAATTGCGTAAAAGTAAATAGATAGGCCCTTCGCAGAGGGAAGCAGAGATTTGCATAGGTGCCAGAGTTCAAGGCTTAAATTAGAGACAAAATTATTTTGAGAGGCATGCTTTTCCTGTTAACGAAAATGACTAAGAATTCCCAATATCTTCCATGCTAGACAAATTATAGGCGATTCCCGAACAGAAAATAAAGTTTATTTCCTTTCCACCATTCTTCCACAATCCATGGCTAGCCATATCCACGGGTGCCTTCCATACCAACACTTTCCAAGGAATTTATTATTATCATCATATTTTTTTCATTTCGGGACTGGGCATCCCTATTACCTGCCACACTCTCGTGCAATGACAAGTGAATAAACACTCATCGTGAGAATAAAATACCTAGCATGGAAAATATTGGCCACCCCCTGCCGCTTCATGAGCGGTACGGGCACACAAAATAGAAATTCATTTTGAAAAGTTAGAGTTGGCACATGCAAATTTACTCAGAATGGCATGGAAATACCGCATATAGGTAGGTATGGTGGACTCATTTGGCACAACTTTGGGTTTAAGGAGTTGGATGCACAAGCTGAAGGAAATATGCCCTAGAGGCAATAATAAAGTTCTTATTTTCTATTTCCTTATATCATGATAAATGTTTATTATTCATGCTAGAATTGTATTAACCGGAAACTTGATACATGTGTGGATACATAGAGACAACACCATGTCCCTAGTAAGCCTCTACTAGACTAGCTCGTTAATCAAAGATGGTTAAGTTTCCTAACCATAGACATGTGTTGTCATTTGATGAACGAGATCACATCATTAGGAGAATGATGTGATGGACAAGACCCATCCGTTAGCTTAGCATGTTGATCGTTCAATTTTATTGCTATTGCTTTCGTCATGTCAAATACATATTCCTTCAACTATGAGATTATGCAACTCCCGGATACCGAAGGAATACCTTGTGTGCTATCAAACGTCAGAACGTAACTGGGTGATTATAAAGATGCTCTATAGGTATCTCCGAAGGTGTCTGTTGGGTTGGCATAGATCGAGATTAGGATTTGTCACTTCGAGTATCGGAGAGGTATCTCTGGGCCCTCTCGGTAATGCACATCATAATAAGCCTTGCAAGCAATGTGACTAATGAGTTAGTTGCGGGATGATGCATTACGAAATGAGTAAAGAGACTTGCCGGTAATGAGATTGAACTAGGTATGAAGATACCGACGATCGAATCTCGGGCAAGTTACATACCGATGACAAAGGGAATAACATATGTTGTCATTGCGGTATGACCGATAAAGATCTTCGTAGAATATGTACGAACCAATATGAGCATCTAGGGACCGTTGTTGGTTATTGACCGGAGAGGTGTCTCTGTCATGTCTACATAGTTCTCGAACCCGTAGGGTCCGCACGCTTAACGTTCGATGACGATTTTGTATTATATGAGTTATGTGATTTGGTGACCGAATGTTGTTCGGATTCCCGGATGAGATCACAGACATGACGAGGAATCTCGAAATGTTTGAGAGGTAAATATTGATATATAGGACGATGGTATTCAGACACCGGAAGTGTTTCGGGATGCACCGAGTACTTATCGGGTCACCGAAAGGGGTTCCGGGCACACCCGGCAAAAGATATGGGCCTTATGGGCCAAGAGGGGAAACACACCAGCCACAAAGGGGTTGGTGCGCCCCCCATATGGGCTCGCCAAATTGGAGTAGAAAAGGGGAAGGAGGAAAGGAAAAAGGGAATAGGATTCCCCCTTCCCCCTCTTCCCTTCCTACTCCGAATAGGAGTAGGAAAGGGGGGAGGCCGAATTGGGAGGACCCCAAGTAGGGTTCCTCCTACTTGGGGCGCCCCCTTGGCTGCCTCTCCTCCCGTCCAACCTATATATATATATGTGAGGGGGGGGGGGGCACCGGTATAACACACAACAAACATTGTTAGCCGTGTACAGCGCCCACCTCCACAGTTTACACCTCCGGTTATATTCACGTAATTCTTAGGCGAATCCCTGCGCGGATCACTTCACCATCACTGTCACCACGCCGTTGTGCTGACAGAACTCTCCCTCGACACTTTGTTGGATCAAGAGTTCGAGGGACATCATCGAGCTGAACGTGTGCAGAACTCGGAGGTGCCGTACGTTCGGTACTTGATCGGTCAGAACGAGAAGAAGTTCGACTACATCAACCGCGTTGTCAAACGCTTCCGCTTTCAGTCTATGAGGGTACGTGGACACACTCTCCCCCTCTCGTTGCTATGCATCTCCTAGATAGATCTTGCGTGAGCGTAGGAATTTTTTTGAAATTGCCTGCTACGTTCCCCAACAGTGGCATCCGAGCCAGGTTTATGCGTAGATGATATGCACGAGTAGAATGCAAAGAGTTGTGGGCGGTGATAGTCATGCTGCTTACCACCAACATCTTATTTTGATTCGGTGGTATTTTTGGATGTAGCGGCCTGGACCAACATTACATGACCATGTTCATGAGACCGGTTCCACCGACAGACATGCAACTTGTTTTGCATAAAGGTGGCTGGCGGGTGTCTGTTTCTCCAACTTTAGTTGAATCGAATTTGACTACGGCCGATCCTTGTTGAAGGTTAAAATAGCAAACTTGATGAAACACCGTTGTGGTTTTGATGCGTAGGTAAGAACGGTTCTTACTAGAAGCCCATAGCAGCCATGTAAAACTTGCAACAACAAAGTAGAGGACGTCTAACTTGTTTTTGCAGGGCATGTTGTGATGTGATATGGTCAAGACATGATGTGATATACATTGTTGTATGAGATGATCATGTTTTGTAAAAGTTATCGGCAACTGGCAGGAGCCTTATGGTTGTCGCTTTATTGTATGAAATGCAAATGCCATGTAATTGCTTTACTTTATCACTATGCGTTAGCGATAGTTGTAGAAGCAATAGTTGGCGAGACGACAACGACGCTACGATGGAAATCAAGGTGTCAAGCCGGTGACGATGGAAATCATGACGGTGCTTTGGAGATGGAGATCAAAGGCACAAGATGATGATGGCCATATCATGTCACATATTTTGATTGCATGTGATCACTACTACGGAAAAGCTTATAGGCAGACGCTTACTAGTAGCGCGGGTTTATACCCCTCGCTACTGCTAATTACTAGTAGCGCAGGTTATAAACCCACGCTACTACTAAGTTGATAGTAGTAGCGTGGGTTTTTACCCCTCGCTACTACTAAGTGATTTCCACCATGCCTTCCGGGACTAGCCGTAGTAGTAGAGCGTGTTATAAACCCATGCTACTACAAAGTTGATAGTAGTAGCGTGGGTTATAAACCCCACGCTACTACTAAGTGGTCTCCACCGTGCACCCCGGGACATGCCATAGTAGTAGCGTGGGTATAAACCCAGCCCTACTATTATCAACCCACCGACACATGTATAAACATAGCGCACGGAGGCCCAATCCCAGACCCACACCCTCTCGATTTCACTTCTCCCTCCCACCTACGACGCCCTTCCTCGCCCACCGCAACTGCCGGCCTCGTACCTTGAAGTCTCCCTCAAATCCGGCGACCTCCTCTTCCACCGTAGCCCCTCCTTCCTCCTCCTCCTCCTCCGCTGCCCCACCTTCCTCCTCCCCCGCTACTGGAAGGAGAAGAAGATCCAGCAGAGCGCCGCCCATGATGATGGCCAGATCTCTGATGGACGCAACCCATGGTGTCATCTAGGGTTTCGGCTCCAACTCCGGCAGCCACTGGTGAGTTGCTGCACCTACTCCTCTCTATATCTCTCTCTCTCTTCCTCTTCTAATCCTTGTCTTTTTTTAGCAGCAGCAAAGGAGAGGTGTGGAGAAGAGTTGGATGGGGAAGCACCATCTCCATGGACGACTTCATCCCCTCCAGGATCAGCATCAGCCATGGATAAAGAGGACGATGACGCCTAGCAGCAGCAGCCATGGCTGGAATTTATTTTTTTATTTCCTAATTAGTTAGCAGTAGCGAGGGTTCAGAACCACGCTACTACTAGTTAGTAGTAGCACGGGTGGTATCCACGCTACTACTAACGGAGGTAGTAGTAGCGCGGGCAGCACCCGCGCTACTACTAACATTTAGCTGTAGCATCGTATCAGTAGCGCGAGCACCCGCGCTACTGATATACCTAAAACCCGCGCTACTGCTAGGCTTTTCCCTAGTAGTGGATGTTTATCTTTTATGCATCTTATTTTGCTTAGTACGGCGGTAGCATTATAAGATGATCCCTTACTAAAATTTCAAGGTATAAGTGTTCTCCCTGAGTATGCACCGTTGCGACAGTTCGTCGTGCTGAGACACCACGTGATGATCGGGTGTGATGAGATCTACGTTCACATACAATGGGTGCAAGACAGTTTTGCACATGCAGAATACTCGGGTCAAACTTGACGAGCCTAGCATGTACATACATGGCCTCGGAACACTGGAGACCGAAAGGTCGAACGTCAATCATATAGTAGATATGATCAACGTAGAGATGTTCACCATTGAAGACTACTCCATCTCACGTGATGATCGGACATGGTTTAGTTGATTTGGATCACGTAATCATTTAGATGACTCAAGGGATGTCAATCTAAGTGGGAGTTCTTAAGTAATATGATTAATTGAACTTAATTTATCATGAACTTAGTCCTGATAGTTTTTGCATATGTATGTTGTAGATCAATAGCTCGCATATAGCTCCCCTATTTTATTTTTGATATATTCCTAGAGAAAACTAAGTTGAAAGATGATAGTAGCAATGATGCGGACTGGGTCCGTGATCTGAGGATTATCCTCATTGCTCCACAGAAGAATTATGTCCTTGATGCACCGCTAGGTGATAGACCTATTGCAGGAGCAGGTGCAGACGTTATGAACGTTTGACAAGCTCGGTATGATGACTACTTGATAGTTTAGTGCACCATGCTTTACGGCTTAGAACCGAGACTTCAAAAATGTTTTTGAACGCCATGGAGCATATGAGATGTTCCAAGAGCTGAAAATGGTATTTCAGACTCATGCCCATGTTAAGAGGTATGAATACCTCTGACAAGTACTTTGCCTACAAGATGGAGGAGAATAGCTCAGCTAGTGAGCATGTGCTCAGAATGTCTGGGTACTACAATCGCTTGAATCAAGTGGGAGTTAATCTTCTAGATAAGATAGTGATTGACAGAGTTCTCTATTCACTATCACCAAGTTACTGGAACTTCGTGATGATCTATAATATGCAAGGGATGACGAAAACGATTCCCAAGCTCTTCGCGATGCTGAAATCGGCGAAGGTAGAAATCAAGAAAGAGCATCAAGTGTTGATGGTTAACAAGACCACTAGTTTCAAGAAAAAGGGCAAAGGAGAAGAAAGGGAACTTCAAGAAGAATGACAAGCAAGTTGTCACTCCCATGAAGAAGCCCAAAGCTAGACCTAAGCCTGAAACTGAGTGCTTCTACTACAAATGGAATGATCACTGGAAACGGAACTACCCCAAATACTTGGCGGATAAGAAGGATGGCAAACTGAACAAAGGTATATTTGATGTACATGTTATTGATGTGTACTTTACTAGTGTTCATAGTAACCCAGGGTATTTGATACCGGTTCAGTTGCTAAGATTAGTAACTCAAAACAGGAGTTGCAAAATGAACAGGGACTAGTTAAGGGCGTGATGACGATGTGTGTTGGAGGTGATTCCAAGGTTGATAAATGTTATTTGGTGTTTGCGTTGAGCATGAATATGATTGGATCATGTTTATTGCGATACGGTTATTCATTTAAGTCAGAGAATAATTGTTGTTCTGTTTACATGAATAAAACCTTCTATGGTCATACACTCAATATAAATGGTTTATTGAATCTCGATCGTGGTGATACACATATTCATAATATTGATGCCAAAAGATGCAAAGTTGATAATGATAGTGCAACATATTTGTGGCACTGTCATTTAGGTCATATTGGTGTAAAGCACATGAAGAAACTCCATGCAGATGGGCTTTTGGAATCACTTGATGCTTGCGAACGATGCCTCATGGCCAAGATGACTAAGACTCCGTTCTCCGGAACAATGGAACGAGCCACTAACTTATTGGACATAATACATACCGATGTATGCGGTCAGATGAGTGTTGAGGCTCGCGGCGGGTATCGTTATTTTCTAACCTTCACAGATGATTTGAGCATATATGGGTATATCTACTTAATGAAACATAAGTCTGAAACATTTGAAAAGTTCAAAGAATTTCAGAGTGAAGTGGAGAATCATCGTAACAAGAAAATAAAGTTTCTACGATCTGATCGCGGAGGCGAATATTTGAGTTACGAGTTTGGCCTTCATTTAAAATAATGTGGAATAGTTTCACAACTCACACCACCTGGAACACCACAGGGTAATGGTGTGTCCGAACGTCTTAACCGTACTTTATTAGATATGGTGCGATCTATGATGTCTCTTACCGATTTACCACTATCGTTTTGGGGTTATGCATTAGAGACATCTGCATTCACGTTAAATAGGGCACCATCTAAATCCGTTGAGACAACACCGTATGAACTGTGGTTTGGCAAGAAACCTAAGCTGTCGTTTCTTAAAGTTTGGGGTTGCGATGCTTATGTGGAAAAGCTTCAGCCTGATAAGCTCGAACCCAAATCGGACAAGTGCGTCTTCATAGGATACCCAAAAAGAAACTATTGGGTACACCTTCTATCATAGATCCGAAGGCAAGATATTTGTTGCTAAGAATGGATCCTTTCTAGAGAAGGTGTTTCTCTCGAAAGAAGTGAGTGGGAGGAAAGTAGAACTTAATGACGTAATTGTACCTTCTCTCGAATTGGATAGTAGCTCATCACAGAAAATCGTTCCCATGATGCCTACACAAACTAGAGAGGAAGCTAATGATAATGATCATGAAACTTCAGATCAAGTTACTACCAAACCTCGTAGGTCAACCAGAGCACGATCCGCACCAGAGTGGTACGGTAATCCTGTTTTGGAAGTCATGTTACTAGACCATGACGAACCTACGGACTATGAGGAAGCAATGATGAGCCGAGATTCCGATAAATGGCTTGAGGCCATGAAATCTGAGATATGATCCATGTATGAGAACAAAGTGTGGACTTTGGTGGACTTGCCTGATGAATGGCAAGCCATTGAGAATAAATGGATCTTCAAAAGGAAGGCGGAGACTGATGGTAGTGTTACTATCTACAAAGCTCGACTTGTCACAAAAGGTTTTCGACAAGTTCAAGGTGTTGACTACGATGAGATTTTCTCACTCATAGTGATGCTTAAGTCCGTCCAAATCATGTTAGCAATTGCCACATTTTATGAAATCTGGCAAATGGATGTCAAAACTTCATTCCTTAATGGATTTCTTAAAGAAGAGTTGTATATGATGCAACCAGAAAGTTTTGTCGATCCTAAAGGTGCTAACAAAGTGTGTAAACACCAGCTATGGACTGGTGCAAGCATCTCGGAGTTGGAATATATGCTTTGATAAGGTGATCAAAGCATATGGTTTTATACAGACTTATGGTGAAGCCTGTATTTACAAGAAAGTGAGTGGGAGCTCTGTAGCATTTCTGATATTACATGTGGATGACATATTGTTGATTGGAAATGATATAGAATTTTTGGATAGCGTAAAAGGATATTGAATAAGAATTTTTTCAATAAAAGACCTCAGTGAAGCTACTTATATATTGGGCATCAAGATCTATAAGGATAGATCGAAACGCTTAATAGGACTTTCACAAAGCACATACCTTTACAAGATTTTGAACAAGTTCAAAAGGGATAAGTCAAATAAAGGGTTCTTGCCTGTGTTGCAAGGCGTGAAGTTGAGTAAGACTTAAAGCTCGACCACGGCAGAAGATAGAGAGAGAAAGAAAGTCATTCCCTATGCCTTAGCCATAGGTTCTATAAAGTATGCCATGCTGTGTACCAGACCTATTGTATACCTTGCCATGAGTTTGGAAAGGGAGTACAATAGTGATCTAGGAGTAGATCACTAGACATCGGTCAAAATTGTCCTTAGAGGACTAAGGAAATATTTCTCGGTTATGGAGGTGATAAAGAGTTCATCGTAAAGAGTTACGTTGATGCAAGCTTTGACACCGATCTGGATTACTCTGAGTCTCGATCTGAATAAATATTGAAAGTGGGAGCATCTAGCTAGAGTAGCTCCGTGCAGAGCATTGTAGACATAGAAATTTGCAAAATACATACGGATCTGAATGTGGCAGACCCGTTGACTAAACCTCTCTCACAAGCAAAACATGATCACACCTTAGTACTCTTTGGGTGTTAATCACATGGCGATGTGAACTAGATTACTGACTAGTAAACCCTTTGGGTGTTGGTCACATGGCGATGTGAACTATGGGTGTTAATCACATGGTAATGTGAACTAATGGTGTTAAATCACATGGCGATGTCAACTAGATTATTGACTCTAGTGCAAGTGGGAGACTGAAGGAAATATGCCCTAGAGGCAGGGGGGGGGGGGGGGGGGGGGGGGGGGGGGGGGGGGGGGGGGGGGGGGGGGGGGGGGGGGGGGGGGGGGGGGGGGGGGGGGGGGGGGGGGGGGGGGGGGGGGGGGGGGGGGGGGGGGGGGGGGGGGGGGGGGGGGGGGGGGGGGGGGGGGGGGGGGGGGGGGGGGGGGGGGGGGGGGGGGGGGGGGGGGGGGGGGGGGGGGGGGGGGGGGGGGGGGGGGGGGGGGGGGGGGGGGGGGGGGGGGGGGGGGGGGGGGGGGGGGGGGGGGGGGGGGGGGGGGGGGGGGGGGGGGGGGGGGGGGGGGGGGGGGGGGGGGGGGGGGGGGGGGGGGGGGGGGGGGGGGGGGGGGGGGGGGGGGGGGGGGGGGGGGGGGGGGGGGGGGGGGGGGGGGGGGGGGGGGGGGGGGGGGGGGGGGGGGGGGGGGGGGGGGGGGGGGGGGGGGGGGGGGGGGGGGGGGGGGGGGGGGGGGGGGGGGGGGGGGGGGGGGGGGGGGGGGGGGGGGGGGGGGGGGGGGGGGGGGGGGGGGGGGGGGGGGGGGGGGGGGGGGGGGGGGGGGGGGGGGGGGGGGGGGGGGGGGGGGGGGGGGGGGGGGGGGGGGGGGGGGGGGGGGGGGGGGGGGGGGGGGGGGGGGGGGGGGGGGGGGGGGGGGGGGGGGGGGGGGGGGGGGGGGGGGGGGGGGGGGGGGGGGGGGGGGGGGGGGGGGGGGGGGGGGGGGGGGGGGGGGGGGGGGGGGGGGGGGGGGGGGGGGGGGGGGGGGGGGGGGGGGGGGGGGGGGGGGGGGGGGGGGGGGGGGGGGGGGGGGGGGGGGGGGGGGGGGGGGGGGGGGGGGGGGGGGGGGGGGGGGGGGGGGGGGGGGGGGGGGGGGGGGGGGGGGGGGGGGGGGGGGGGGGGGGGGGGGGGGGGGGGGGGGGGGGGGGGGGGGGGGGGGGGGGGGGGGGGGGGGGGGGGGGGGGGGGGGGGGGGGGGGGGGGGGGGGGGGGGGGGGGGGGGGGGGGGGGGGGGGGGGGGGGGGGGGGGGGGGGGGGGGGGGGGGGGGGGGGGGGGGGGGGGGGGGGGGGGGGGGGGGGGGGGGGGGGTAGTGCTTAGGCGAAGCCTTGCACGGATCACTTCACCATCACCGTCACCACGCCGTCGTCTTGATGGAACTCTCCCTCGACACTTTGCTGGATCAAGAGTTCGAGGGACGTCATCGAGTTGAACGTGTGCAGAACTCGGAGGTGCCGTACGTTCGGTACTTGATCGGGCGGAACAAGAACAAGTTCGACTACATCAACCGCATTGTCAAACGCTTCCGTTTTTGGTCTACGAGGGTACCTGGACACAATCTCCCCCTCTCGTTGCTATTCATCTCCTAGATAGATCTTGCGTGAGCGTAGGAATTTTTTTGAAATGGCATGCTACGTTCCCCAACACAAGCAGCATTCCCGCTTAGTACAAATGAAGGGTAGCAAATAGATTGAGAAGTGACCAACCAAAAAGCGAAAACGGTCATAAGCATGCATAGAAAATAACTAACACTAAATAATGCACCATAAGTAGGATATAACTTCATTGCATAACTGTTGATTTTATGTGCATGCATAGGGAATCACAAACCTTAACACAAATATTCCTACTAAAGCACAATTACTCACCAACATGATTCATATATTACTATCTCCATATCGCAAAACTATTGCAAGGAGTCAAGTTTATCATATCCAATGATCTATATAAAAGTTTTTATTATACCCCCCTTGGATATCCATTACTACTTCTTGAGCTTAAGTTGGTTTTTCCCTTGAAGAGGAAAGGGTGATGCAGCAAAGTAGAGTAAGTATTTCCCTCAGTTTGAGAACCAAGGTATCAATCCAGTAGGAGACAACGCACAAGTCACCAAATACCTGCACAAACAATCAAACAACTTGCACCCAATGCGATAAAGGGGTTGTCAATCCCTTCACGGTTACTTGCAAAAGTGAGATCTAATAGAGATAGACAAACGGTAAAGTAAATATTTTTGGTATTTTTGGTTTATAGATCGGAAAGTAAAAGATTGCGAAGGAAGTAAATCGGAAACTAAAATTGTAGATCGGAAACTTATATGATGGAAAATAGACCCGGGGGCCATAGGTTTCACTAGAGGCTTCTCTCAAGATATAAAATATTACGGTGGGTGAACAAATTACTGCCAAGCAATTGATAGAAAAGCACAAAGTTATGACGATATCTAAGGCAATGATCATGAATATAGGCATCACGTCCGTGTCAAGTAGACCGAAACGATTCTGCATCTACTGCTATTACTCCACACATCGACCACTGTCCATAATGCATCAAGAGTATTAAGTTCATAAAGAACGGAGTAACGCATTAAGCAAGATGACATGATGTAGAGGAATTAACTCAAGCAATATGATTAAAACCCCATCTTTTTATCCTCGATGGCAACAATACAATACGTGCCTTGCTGCCCCTACTGCCACTGGGAAAGGACACCGCAAGATTGAACCCAAAGCTAAGCACTTATCCCATTGCAAGAAAAACCAATCTAGTTGGCCAAACCAAATTGATAGTTCGAACAGATTTGCAAAGATATCAAATCATGCATATAAGAATTCAGAGAAGATTAAAATAATATTCATAGATAAGCTGATCATAAATCCACAATTCATCGGATCTCAGCAAACACACCGCAAAAAAGTATTACATCGAATAGATCTCCAAGAACATCGAGGAGAACATGGTATTGAGAATCAAAGAGAGAGAAGAAGCCATCTAGCTACTAGCTATGGACCCGTAGGTCTATGGTAAACTACTCACGCTTCATCGGAAGGGCAATGGTGTTGATGTAGAAGCCCTCCGTGATTGAATCCCCCTCCGGCAGGACGCCGGAAAAGGCCCCTATATGGTATCTCACGGGTACAGAAGGTTGCGGCGGTGGAAAAGTGTTTTCGTGGCTCTCTTTGTTGGTTTTGGGATATATGAGAATATATAGGCGAAGAAACTAGGTCGGTGGAGTCACGAGGGGCCCACAAGGGTGGGGGCCGCGCCCTGGGGGGGGGGGGGGGGGGGGGGCCCCCCCCCCGCCCTTCGTCCTTGTGGCCGCCTCATGGCTTCTCTGACTTGCACTCCAAGTCCTCTGGATGTCTTCTGGTCCAAGAAAAATCATCGCAAAAAGTTTTATTCCGTTTGGACTCCGTTTGGTATTCCTTTTCTGCGAAACTCTAAAACAAAGAAAAAACAAGAACTGGCACTGGGCTATAGGTTAATAGGTTAGTCCCAAAAATAATATAAAATAGCATATTAATGCTTATAAAACATCCAAAACAGATAATATAATAGCATGGAACAATAAAAAATTATAGATACGTTGGAGACGTATCATCCATCACTTTGGAACCAAAGTCATATCTTGTGCAAATTACCATTGCTATTATCAACTCTCAAAAAGATATAAGTGAAGCATGAGAGTGCAAATATTTCTTTAAAATCTTATCAACTCTCAAAATAATATAAGTGAAGCATGAGAGTGTATGTATTTATTTAAAATATAATCACCGCCGTGCTAAAAAAGATATAAGTGAAGCACTAGAGCAACTGCCTAGCTCAAAAGATTTAAGTGAAGCACATAGAGTATTCTAACTAATCATGATAAACGCGTGGCTCTCTCAAATAAGTGTGTTCAGCAAGGATGATTGTGGAAAACTAAAAAGCAAACAAAGCAAAGACTTATATAATACACGACGCTCCAAGCAAAAATCATGATACGTGACGAATAAAAATATAGCTCCAAGTAAAATTACCGATGGTCGGTAGAAGAAAGAGGGGATGCCTTCTGGGGCATCCCCTAGCTTAGTTGCTTGGAAGTCCTTGAATATTACCTTCGGCTGCCTCGGGCATCCCCAAGCTTAGGCTCTTGCCACTTGATACATCCATTTTGCATCATGTTTTCATACTGTTATTTATATTGTTTTTATGCATAATAATGCCTTTTGGAGTAATTCTAATGCCTTTTCTCTCATAATATGCAAGGTACACACAAAGAGGGGGAATACCGGCAGCTGGAATTCTGGACCTGAAAAAGCTACGTCAGGCTACCTATTCTGCACACCTCCAAATCAGTTGAAACTTCACAGAGATTTTTATGGAATATATAAGAAATATTGGAGCCAATAAGTACCAGAGGGGGCCCACCAGGTGGCACAACCCACCTGGGCGCGCCAGGGAGCCCAGGCGCGCCCTGGTGGGTTGTGCTCTCCTCGGCCCACCTCCGGTGCCCCTCTTCTGGCATATAAGTCATTTTGACCTAGAAAAAATAAGGATAGGATTTTCGGGATGAAGCGCCGCCGTCTCGAGGCTTAACTTGGGCAGGAGCACTTTTGCCCTCCGGCGGAGCGATTTTGCCGGGGGAACTTCCCTCCCAGAGGGGAAAATAATCATCCTCATCATCACCAACAACTCTCCCATCTTGGGGAGGGCAATCTCTCCATCAACATCTTCAACAGCACCATCTCCTCTCAAACCCTAGTTCATCTCTTGTGTTCAATCTTTGTACCGAAACTATAGATTGGTGCTTGTGGGTGACTAGTAGTGTTGATTACATCTTGTAGTTGATTACTATATGGTTTATTCGGTGGAAGATTATATATTCAGATCCATTATGCTATTTAATACCCCTCTGATCTTGATCATGATTATCATTTGTGAGTAGTTACTTTTGTTCTTGAGGTCACGGGAGAAATCTTGTTGCAAGTAATCATGTGAACTTGATATGTGTTCGATATTTTGATTGTATGTATGTTGTGATTCCCTTAGTGGTGTCATGTGAACGTCGACTACATGACACTTCACCATATTTGGGCCTAAGGGAATGCATTGTGGAGTAGTTATTAGATGATGGGTTGCGAGAGTGACAGAAGCTTAAACCCTAGTTTATGCGCTATTCTGTAAGGGACTGATTTGGATCCAAAAGTTTAATGCTATGGTTAGAATTTATTCTTAACAGTTTTCTCGTAATTGCGGATGCTTGCGAGGGGGTTAATCATAAGTAGGAGGTTTGTTCAAGTAAGAACAACACCTAAGCACTGGTCCACCCACATATCAAATTATCGAAGTAGCGAACACAAATCAAACCAACATGATGAAAGTGACTAGATGAGATTCCCGTGTATCCTCAAGAACGCTTGGCTTATCATAAGAGACCATTTTGGCCTGTCCTTTGCCTCAAAAGGATTGGACTACCTTTCTGCACTTTTGTTACCGTTACCGTTACTTGCTCATTACAAATTATCTTGCTACCAAACTACTCGTTACTTATAATTTCACTGCTTGCAGTGAATACCTTGCTTAAAACCACTTGTCATTTCCTTCTGCTCCTCGTTGGGTTCGACACTCTTACTTAGTGAAAGGACTACGATTGATCCAATATACTTGTGGGCCATCACCACTCCTTATTCCTTCATCCATCACGATCTCACCCAAAACTTGAAAACTTCAATCACACAAAACTCAACAAAACCTCATGAGATCCGTTAGTATAATAAAGCAAATCACTACTTTAAGTACTATTGCAAACCCATTCATATATTTTTTGCATTATAGCTACTGTATTCTAACTTCTCCATGGCTTATACCCCCCGGTACAATCCATAGTTTCATCAAAACAAGCAAACCAATGCATCAAAAATAGAATCTTTCAAAAACAGAACAGTCCGTAGCAATCTGAACATTGAACATACTTCTGTAACTCCAAAAATTCTGAAAAATTAGGAAAATGTGGGAAATTTGTATATCAATAATTTGTAAAAAAATCCAAATTTTATGATGCTCTAGAAAATTTTAACAATTCTGCTATGGACAGAAAAGTTTTTGTTTATGCACATAATCAAAGCAACTATCACCCAAATCACCCCTAAGGCTTTGCTTGGCACAAACACTAATTAAAACACTAAAACACAATCATAATAGTAGCATAATTGTATGCTTATTGAAAAACAGAAAATAAACAAAAAATTAAAAGATAACTATTGGGTTGCCTGCCAACTAGCGCTATTGTTTTATGCCCCTAGCTAGGCATAATGCATAGTTTCAAGTATTGTCGTCTTTCTTCTTCTTTTCTAAGGGTGCATTCTCATCAGGTGTCTTTTCAAAGGTAATATGAAAAACATCATCCATGGAAATTTTAGCATTAGCAATTTGTCCATCCGCAAATCCCCCTTGATTACCAGCTACAATCCAAGAGTATTGACTATTAACACTATTGAAAACTGTTTGGATTATATTCAAAGGAGGGACTTCCTTTTTAGTATTCTCATCAAAGATGTGGTCATTGTGGAACAAATACCTCAACAAGTAATCACTATTGTAAAGGATCTCATCTATTACCGGTTCTTCATGGTTCATACCATAAAAATCAAAGATCTCTCTCGCTTCTCGCACTATGTGATCAAATTCATTTATGAGGACAAGGGTAGCTATCTTTTTAGCTCTAGGGTTTTTTATAACTGGCAATTCATAAAACAATTTTTGCAAAGTAGGATGAGTGCGAATAAATCTTCTCTCTAGTTTAAGAAAAACTACGGAAATAGCCTTGGCATAATTTTTTTGTTCTTTTAAGTATAGGAGCATCATCACAAGTCAAAGTTCCAATGCAATTAAAAAATTCTTGGATGACTTTTTCCTATAACATTCCCTTGTCCCAACACAAAAGTTTTAGCATCAAGATTAGTAGAACTTCCAAATTTAGGAGTTCTACCATCATCCATTTCTGCCATACCAAAATCACTCATGGTAACAATTTCAAACGAGCAAACAAGAAAACACGCAAAGAGGCAAAAAATATTTTTGTATTTTTATAAAAACTTTTAAGAAGTGGGGGAGATGAAAACGAGAAGCAAATCGCAAATAATGTAAATGCAAGGAGATGGAAGTTATGCGAAGGTACTTCATAGTTGTTGATGATGTCTCCCCTACAACGGCGCCAGAAATTCTTCCTGCTACTTGTGAGCTGTGCTGGGATTTCCCTGAAGAGGAGAGGATGATGTAGTACAATAGGGATAAGTATTTCCCTCAGTTATGACCAAGGTTATCAATCCAGTAGGAGAATCACGCAACTACTCATTAGCAGCACCCGCACACAAACAATAAATACCTGCAACCCAATGCGAATAAGGGGTTGTCAATCCCTTGACGGTTACGAGCAAGATTAAATTGTATGGTATTTGATAGATAGATCAGACAAAAATACAAAAAAATAAAATAAAATAAAATGCAACAAGGTATTTTTGGTTTTAATATATGATAAAAGATAGACCCGGGGGCCATAATTTTCACTAGAGGCTTCTCTCTTGAAAATAGCATACGGTGGGTAAACAAATTACTGTTGGGCAATTAATAGAAAATCAAATAATTATGAAGATATCCAAGGAAATGATCAGATATAGGCATCACGTCCGAAACAAGTAGAACAAAATGATTCTGCATCTACTACTATTACTCCACACATCGACCGCTATCCAACATGCGTCTAGTGTATTAAGTTCATGGAAAAATGGAGTAACGCCTTAAGCAAGATGACATGATGTAGACAAGATAAACTCACATATGAATAAACCCCATCTTTCTACCCTTACTAGCAATGATACATACGTTTCATGTCCCCTTCTATCACTGGGATTGAGCATCGTAAGATCAGACCCACTACAAAGCACCTCTTCCCATGGCAAGATAAATCAATGTAGTTGGCCAAACCAAATCTATAGATCGGAGAAGAAATACGAAGCTATAGTAATCATGCATAAAATAGTTCAGAAAAAACTCAAATAATATTCATGGATAGATCCGATCATAAACTTACAATTTATCGGATCTTAAAAAAAACACCGCAAAAAGTGATTACATCAAATAGATCTCCAAGATCATCGAGGAGAACATTGTATTGAAGATCAAATAGACAAAAGAAGCCATCTTGCTATTAACCATGAACCCATAGGTCCATGGTAAACTACTCACGCATCATCGGAAGGGCAGCAAGGATGATGTAGAGACCCTCCGTGATTGAATCCCCCTCCCGCAGAGTGCCGAAAAAGGCCTCCAGATGAGATCTGTCAAGAACAGGAACTTGCAATGGTGGAAAAAGTATTTCATGGGATCCTCTGTTGGTTTCATGATTCTAGAGAATTTATAGAGGTGGAGTTAGGTCAAACAGAGCCATGTGGGCCCCACAAGCCACCAGGGCATGCCCCACCTCCCTGGGCGCGCCCTGGTGCCTCGTGGGCCACTGTTCCATCTTCTCGTCCCCTCCCGAAGCTTCCAGGGTCTCATATTGCTAGAAAAAATCTCCAAAAAATTTCATGGCATTTAGACTTCGTTTGGTACTGATATTCTGCAAAACCAGAAACAAGCAAAAAAGAACAACTGGCACTGGGCACTAAGTTAATAGGTTAGTCCCAAAAAATGATATATATAATTGCTTGAAAGTGTATATAAAACATCCAAGATTGATAATATAATAGCATGGAACAATAAAAATATATAGATACGTTGTAGACGTATCAATACTGAATACATGAACTCCTCAAACTACGGTAATCACCGGAAAGAATCCCAATTATTGTCACCTTGGGGTATGCGGATCATGACATGTAATAGGTGTGTATAACTTGCAAGATAGGATGAAGAACTCAAATATATTCATGAAAACATAAAGGGTTCAGATCTGAAATCATGGCACTCGGGCCGTAGTGACAAGCATTAAGCATAGCAAAGTCATAGCAACATCAATCTCAGTATATAATGGATACTAGGGATCTAGCCCCAAAAAATTGATTCGATTACATGATAAATCTCATCCAACCCCATCACCGTCCAGCAGGCCTATGAACAAATTAACTCCCGGTGGTGATCATCATGAAATTGGTGATGAAGAAGGGTTGGTGATGATGATGGCAATGAATCCCCCGATCCAGAGCCCCGAACGGACTCTAGATCTGGCCTCCCGATGAAGAACAGGAGGTGGCGGCGGCTCCATATCATAAAACTTGAAGAAACTTCTTCTTTTATTTTTTCTCTCCGAAAATAGGATTTATAGGCTTAAGATTAGGGTCAGCGGAGCCACGTGGGCCCCAGGGTGCGCCCAGATGGCTCGTGGGCCACTGGTGGGTCCCCTCCTGTGGATCTTAGCTCTAGTATTTTTTTATATACTCCATAAAAAATCTCCCAAAGGTTTCGTGCAATTCTGAGAACTTTTATTTCTACACAAAAAACAACACCATGGTAGTTCTGCTGAAAATAGTGCTTGTCCGGGTTAGTTTCATTCAAATCATGCAAATTAGAGTCCAAAACAGGAGCAAAAGTGTTTGGAAAAGTAGATACGACAGAGACGTATCAACTCCCCCAAGCTTAACTCATTGCTTGTCCTCAAGCAATTCAGTTGACAAACTGAAAGTGATAAAGAAAAAACTTTTATGAACTCTTTTATTCTTGTATCCGTATATAAGCTTAAATAGTACCGAAGTTTTCAGCAAAGATCATAACTAACCATGCAAATGATAACTCTTATAAATCATATTCACTCATATCAATGGCATAATTAACTAGCAAGCAATAATAACATATCTCAAATGCCAACACTTTGTCAATACAATCATGATATAATATGACAACATGGTATCTCGCTATCCCTTTCTGAGACCGCAAAACATAAATGCAGATCACCTCCAAAGTTCAAGCAGTGAATAAACATTGTAATTCATAGTAGAAGAGATCCAATCACGATGCACATAATATTAACTATACACAATGCATAAGAATGACAACAGTGCTCTCAGGACTGGTGCTTGATTGAGAAGGTGATGACTCAAAAATAAAAGTAAAATACATAAAAGTAAATGGATAGGCCCTTCATAGAGGGAAGCAGGGATTTGCAGAGGTGCCAGAGCTCGAAGCTTAAATCGGAGATAAATGTAATTTTGAGAGGCATGGCTTTCTTGTCAACGTCACGACCGAGAGTTTTCAATATCTTCCATGCTAAACACATTAGCAGCGGTTCCCAAGCAGAAAGGTAAAGTTTACTCCCCCTCAGACAACAAACACAAGCCATGGCTAGCCGAATCCTCGGGTGCCCTCCATACCAAGAACTTTCTGGGGGAGTTTGTTTCATTATTTTGTTATTTGATCATGGGACTGGGCATCCCGAATACCAGCCCCTCTCATGTAAGGACAAATGAATAAACACTTATCATGGGAATAATCCGGTTAGTGTGGAAGATACTGACTACCCACTGTCGCTCCATGAGCGGTACAAGCACACAAAACATATGCTTATTTGAATGTTTAGAGGTGGCACATGCAAATTTACTTGGAACGGGCAGAGTAATACCGCATAAAGGTAGATATAGTGGATTCATCTGGAACAACTTTGGTTTAAGGATTTGGATGCACAAGCAGTATTCCCGCTTAGTACATGCTAAGGCTAGCAAATAGATTGAGAAGCGACCAACTAGAGAGCGACAACGGTCATAACCATGCATTGTGAATAATTAACATTGAATACTAGCATGAGTAGATATAAACACCATGAACATAAATATCGTGGAGGCTATGTTGGC
The DNA here is from genome assembly GCA_036873465.1 of Thinopyrum obtusiflorum. Taxonomy (NCBI): domain Eukaryota; kingdom Viridiplantae; phylum Streptophyta; class Magnoliopsida; order Poales; family Poaceae; genus Thinopyrum; species Thinopyrum obtusiflorum. The sequence continues at coordinate 51,085 of JAAAWM010011704.1, forward strand.
TTTGAATCAACTACATGCGTGAACATGTGCCAAGTCAAGCCACTTGAAACATTCAGAGGAGGATACCATACTATCATACTACATCATAACCATTTTAATGCATGTTGACACCCAAGATAAATTATTATCCACTCCTAGCTACTTAAGCATGGCATGAACAACTACAATCTCTAATTGTCATCATAAATATGTTTAATCATAATATGCTGAATCATTGATACTGAGTATGCTGAATCATGGATACTGAGTTAAACATATTTACAAAAACATATTATGATTAAACATATTTATGATGACAATTAGAGATTATAGTTGTTCATGCCATGCTTAAGTAGCTAGGAGTGGATAATAATTATCGTCATTATTGCCTTTCACTTCATCAAATTATCTTCATTATTGCCTTTCACTTGCACGACCGAATGATATGAAAATAATAGTGCAAGAGTGCCATGGACTAAGCTGGAATCTGCAAAAAAATTATTCAAAGGAGGAGACAAAGTAATATGGGCTCCTTGTTAGATCAACAATAATGCATATGAGAGCCACTCAACATTTTCATCGTGGTCTTCTCCTTATGATGACTCAACAAAAGAGAAGAATTTTAGAGAAACACACTGAAATATTTTTGGAGTTTTTAGTTTTTCCTGAAGAAAGCAAATTAACGAAGGAAAAACAAAAATGAGAAAAAAATATTTACACGGGAAAGCTCCCAACAAGCAAAAGAAGAAACGAGAAATATTTTTGTGTTTTCTTTTAATACTACAAATAATTAAACTAGAAAGAAAAGCCGAAAAGAAGCGAGAAATATTTTTGGATTTTCTCAAAGCTTTTCAAACACACAAGAAGAAAGCGAGAAATAAAAACTAACATGAATTATACAATGAAAGAGGATGAACACCGACAACTGGAATAAAATGTGTGAACATGAATGTAATGTCAGTGAGAAATACGTACTCCCCAAGCTTAGGCTTTTGCTTAGCTTGGTAATCACCACCGCTGGTCTGGGTAATAATCGAAGTGGTAGCTCGTGGAGGCTCTCCGAGCAGCCTCCTCAGCCAGACGAGCGGCTTGTACCTCTGCTTGTACTCACATGCCTCACACTCGTAGATGAAATATCTTTGTTTCCTCCGAAAATCAAAGAGAGCAGGTGCAAGCAAAATAATAGAGACAATACGATTTTTATCGAATATTAAGTTATAGTCGTAGTTCTGAGCTCCATCCTTAATAAAATCATGGCGTCGCATTGCCTCAAAGTCTAAGTATTTACCAGGTAGTATAGGATCATTGGGCCTAGGCGAGACCCCTAGCCTTGCAGCTACGCGAGAAGCGTAAATTCCCCCATATAAATGACCATTGTCCATGTTGCGTTGCAGCCTTCGTGCAACAATTGCCCCAAGATTATATGGTTTGAGGCCCGTTAGAGCAGTATGAATAATGCTCAAGTTAGGGGCACATAGTGCACTATAGTCTTGTTTACTAGCGATGCATTTACCATTAAACAGTGCAAAGTAATGAACAAATGGAAATTGAATACTTTTTATTCAAGCCTGTGTGACTCCTCTATCCCCACCATTGCAAAGACTATTAAGGAACATATGATAATCAGACTTTTGTGGTTCATCAAGCGAACCCCAAAATGGAATTTTGCATGCATCACATAATTCTTCTAGAGGCATACCATAGGCTCTATCATAAAGACGGAATAAGACTCTAGAATCTCGAGAATGGTACTCAAACTTTTTGGTGAACGAGTGAGTGAGATTATAGTGTTGAGTACACTTATCTACGAGGCAGGCGGTGAGCTCACTGATCTGAATATATCAAATTCCTCCTTAATGCCAGCACCTATCATGAACTCATCGCACGACCACCGCCATGATTTGGTATTGGTAACCCGCGCCAAACTTGCCATTGGTTCAACATATGCCTGCCGTATCGAGCTCTCGCTCGATGACCCCTTCGAGGACCTCCTCCTCGAAGAACTCCTCCTAAAGAAGTTCATTTTTTCCTATGAACCAATTTCTGAAATTTTTGGGCCACAAAATGATGTTAACAAAACTTCACAAGATTGATAGCAACTACTCATATGAATGTCTAAAGGCTATATCAAGCATTCAAACTACTTGGAACTCAAAGAATTCAACATGCAAGCTCATTTTTAGTAGCACCAAGAGCAACTAATTATGCAAAACATAATTCACTGGAGCAATAACTAATTGGAATAATGGAGGAGTCACATACCAAGGAGCAATCCCCCAAAACAGTTTCTGAAACGGAGCTCCGAGCAAAGAGATCAAAAATCTTAGGTCTGGGAGCAAGAACACGAGGGAGAGAGCTACCAAGATTTTTTTCTAGAGGTAAAAGACCAAGTGGGATAAAGGGATAAGTGAGGGGGTCCTTGTTGGGCCCACAAGCCACCAGGGCGCGCCCAGGGGGTGGCCGCACCCTGGTGCCTCGTGGGCACTAGGAGCACCCCCAGTGTTGTGTTTAGTGCCAAAAATTCTTAAATATTCCAGAAAAATTCAGGTTAAAATTTCACAACATTCTGAGCACTTTTATTTTTAGGCTATTTTTTATTGCACGGATAATTCAGGAAACAGGACAATCATGGCATTTTATTGTATTTAAAAAATAACAAAGTGCAAAAAGTAGGTATAGACAATCATTTTACTAAGTTCATCGACCACATGCCCCTAAAAAAGAATCCATTAATAAGGTTGATCAATTCTTATTAACAAACTATTTCTGAGTAACACGAAACCGAAGAATCTTCGTATAACACTAAGTTACCTCAACGGGGATATGCATCTCCCCTATAATAAGAGTTTCATATTTCTTTTTGACAGTAGGAAGAGGGAATCCTCCAATAGTAATTGTAGAAGCCTTTTCAATAACATTGATACCATTCACTTGAAATTGTTTCTTCGGAAAGTGCACTGTATGCTCATTACCATTGATATGAAAAGTGACCTTGCTTTTGTTGCAATCAATAACATCTCCTGCAATATTCAAAAAGGGTCTACCAAGGATGATCGACATGTTGTCGTCCTCGGGCATATCAAGTATAACAAAGTGTGTTAAGATTGTAACATCCCAAATTTTCAATTTGGATGTTATACACAGGTCATCATATGCATATCATATTTTATTTGCATTTTGGTTTTGATCCTAGAAATCTTAAGCAACTCAAGGACCCACGGAGAGAGTTGGGGATTTCATTATTTTCATATTTGAATTTTCTCAGATTTGAAAATAGGATCATTTTGGTTTTAATATTTTTCTCTCCGAATATTTCAAATATTAAAATAAAAGAGAGAAGATAATATGACTTCTTCAAAAAGAGAGAAATACTGGAGGAAAAATTTTAAAATCAAATAAATATTTTTTTTATTTGGATTTTATTCGAGATTTTATTTGAATTAGAAAAATATGCATTTTTCAAAATTGCATTTTAGGCCAAAAAAATGTTCATTTTGTTCTAAATATTTTATTTAGACGGTGAAAATTGTTTTTGGCATTTTTAGAATTTTTTTATATTTTATTAGGATTTTTGTTTTTCGGCGGAATTTATTTTAAAAAAAGTTCCCGCCCGACTGGGCCGAAGGCCCAGCCGAGCAGGCCGGCCCGCCCGCGCCACCACCTCCCTGCGCCGTGCCGCCGGCGGACTCCAACAGGAGTCCGGCTCAGACTCCGCCGCCGCCGCCCCTTCCCCAAGCCAAAGGCCCCCCCGAGGCCTTTATATACCCCGCCGCCGCCGCCTCCTCTCCTCCAACCAGCCCCGCCGCCGCAGCCCGCACCACCGCCGCCAGCGCCGCCGCTGCCGCCTGCCCGTGCCGCTGCTGCTCGCCGCCGCCGCACCACGCTGACGCCGCCGCAGCCCCGCCGCCTCGCCGTTGCTGCGCCGCCGCCGGTTTTTTTTTGAGGAACCGGTAAAAAACCGCCGCCGTTTTTTTTTGGTTTAGATCTAGATTGGTTTTATTTTTAGGGTTAGGGTTTTCTCGGTTTTCTCGGTTTTTCGGTCGGCTCTTTTTAGCGAACGTTCGCCCGAACGCCTCTGTTCGCGAATGCGTTCGTTCGTTTGTCTCTGCTAACAAACGTTCGTTCGTTAGTCTTTTCTTTTTATTTTATTTTTGGCCAGGGACCTATCCACGATTATTTTTATCACAGATTAGCCCCTGATCTTCAAACCCTCGCAACTTTTCATCCGTTCGCCCAAATCCAGTGAAACCAACGCCAAAATCTTCGTCTCGAACCCCTCTTTCTAGTTAACCAACTTGAACATGATTTTGACAATTTAAAATTTGGTTTCAAGCAGATTTGAAGTCGAACTTCTTTTGATCGTAGTTTCAGTTCCGTAGCTCCGATTTGATTGATTCTTTTTGCAAATCGAAGCACTTCACTTGAACTTTCGGTTTGGACTTTCTCATCTGAGTTTTACCCTTTCATATATGCTTGAGTGCTTATGTATGCTATTGTTTGTTTGCGATAGAATTTCCGGAGTGCGAAGCGTGCTACTACGAGTCTCTAGGGTTTGCAGATCTTCAGCAAGGCAAGTAACACTTTGATCATATCCCTTATTACCCAATTTTTATGCATTAGTTCCAATCCTCAAACATTGCATGAGTTGGATCTGTTTAACATGTGGGTTTTGGGAAGTAGTTGATGAGGTAGAACCTATTGCCCTTTATATCAAAACCCTGGGAGTTACTTCTACGTTTTGCTTATACTGCTTTGCTATGCTCGTAGACGTGGATTGGTTGAGTGTATCCATGACAGATGTGAGAGTTGTTAATTAATGGTTAACTTAAGGTGGCTACTTTAATACACATCTGGGTGGATTGGTTGAGACACCCTGGAGCACCCAGTGGTTTTCTGGGCACCTGGAGCAATCCAGCGCTGTCCTGGGATATCCCGGAGTACCCGTGTGATCATCCTATGGTTCGCCACCTAGGCTCAAAGGGATCATAAGATTATTCATGCTAGAAACTTCCGTGTGCAGCCACAAGCCATTATGGGCTCTGGCATAGTTGAGTAAGTTGTGGGAAACCTTTCCATGATGGGCTAGCAGATGTAGGGGATTGTAGGTGTACCGGCCTATCTATCGGTTAAGGGGACCTCTTCGGAAAAACTATGTCTCGATCATCCGTTTCTCAAACATCATGCAGTGCGAGAAATACAACGGAGGAGATCGAGTCTTGTGGGGAAAAGTGCGCAAACCTCTACAGAGTGTACAAACTAATCATGGTTAGCCGTGTCCCCGGTTATGGACATCTTGAGTATCTAGTGCTTGGATTATTGATTTGATCTCATCACTCTTTTAATTAACTTGTTGGGTTATTAATACTGTTTAATTGGGATTGAGTTGGAGGAACCTTCTCAATGTTTATCAACCAACTTTGTAGTCAAATAAAATATATTCCTTTGCAGTAGGGAAAAATTGGCTTTTCGCAAAAACATGATAACCATAGAGCCTCCACCAGCCATATATGCATGTAGATATAGCTCTTATCTTGTTCATTGCTCTATAGTGTTATTTTGCCAGCATATTCCATGTGCTGACCCGTTTCGGGCTGCAACATATTATGTTGCAGACTTTTCAGACGAAGAGTAAGGTGCGCTAGGTCGTTGTCGTGCACTCAGCTATGCCGTTGGAGTTGATGGACTCATTTACCGTCGATGCTTCCGCAGTTATCTTATTTAAATGGCCCTAAGCCATATTATTGTAATAAGTTCTCTTTTGAGACATTCGATGTAATAAGTGTGTGATTGCACTCTGTTATAAATCCTTCAAGTACTGTGTGTGTCAGCATTACCGATCCAGGGATGACACTTATGCACAGAGATTTGACCGTTTGAGGTCGGATCGCTACAAATATAGTAACATTTGCAACTGTAACGGGCACATCCTCACAAATAGCGATAGGTTTGGTAGTTGATTTGTTACCAATTTGCAATGATATTTCAGTAGGTGTGAGTTTGTTCAAATCAAGTCTTCTATATAAAGAAAAAGGAATAACACTAACTGCCAAATAACATAAAGCAGTTTTAACATAATTTCTTTTAATGGAGCATGGTATAGTAGGTATTCCTGGATCTCCTAGTTTCTTAGGTACTCCACCCTTAAAAGAATAATTTGCAAGCATGGTGGAGATTTTAGCTTCAGGTATCTTTCTTTTATTAGTGACAATATATTTCATATATTTAGCATATGGGGCCATCTTCAAAATATCTGTCAAACGAGTACGCAGAAAGATTGGCCTAAGCATTTCAGCGAAGCGTTCAAATTCTTCCTCATCCTCATTCTTAGGTGGCTTAGTAGGAAAAGGCATGGGTTTCTGAACCCATGGTTCCCTTTCTTTACCATGTTATCTAGCAATGAAATCTCTTTTATCATAACGTTTATTTTTAGGAGGTGGGTTATCAAGATTAACAACAGGTTCTATTTCAACATCATTATCAGGTTCTTTATTATTGTCTGGTTGAGCATCTACATGAACATCACCATTATCGTTATGACTAGGTGAATGTTCATTACCAGATTGTGTCTCAGCATCAGAAATAGAAACATCATGACTATCCTCAGAAGGTTTTTTCTACCTCAGGTTCACTAGAAGCATGTAAAGTCCTATCATTTTTCTTTTTATTTTTCTTCTTAAATGTACTAGGTGCATTAATATTAATTCTCTGTGAATCTTTTTCAATTCTTTTAGGGTGACCTTCAGGATAAAGTGGCTCCTGATTCGTTCTACCACCTCTAGTCATTACTCTAACAACATGATCATTCATATTATTATTCATCTCATTGAGCAAATCACTTTGAGAATTAGCAACTTATTCTAACCGAGTTTGGACCATGGATGCATGTTTACCTAGACCTTTAACATCATTAGAAATTCTAAACATCAAGTCACTTGAACGATCAATCATGAAGGCATTACGTTTCAATTGCTTGGTAACATACACATTGAAATGTTCTTGCTTAACAATGTAGTTATCAAATTCATCCAAGCATTGAGTAGCAAATTTGTTGTAAGGAATATCACCTTCATCAAATCTTATAAGAGAATTTACCTTTACTACCCGTGTCGGGGTGTCAAGACCATGTATTTCTTCAATAGGTGGTAAATTCTTAACACCTTCAGCTTTAATACCTTTTTCTTTCATAGATTTCTTTGCCTCTTGCATATCTTCAGGACTGAGAAAGAGAATACCCCCTCTTCTTCGAATTTGGTTTAGGTGGTGGTTCAGGAAGTGTCCAATCATTATCATTCCTCAATATATTATTCAATAGTTCTTCAGCTGGTTCAACAGTTCATTCCCTAAAAACGCAACCAACACAACTATCTAGGTAGTCTCCAGAAGCATCGGTTAGTCCATTATAAAATATGTCAAGTATTTCATTTTTCTTGAGAGGATGATCAGGTAAAGCATTAAGTAATTGTAGAAGCCCCCCCAAGCTTGAGGTTAGATTCTCTTCTTTAATTCACACAAAGTTAAATATTTCCTGTAAGGCAGCTTGTTTCTTATGAGCAGGATTTTTTTTAGAGAAGTAATATATCATATCCTAGGGACTATGCACACAACTAGGAGCAAGAGGGGGGGGGGGGGGGGGGGGGGGGGGGGGGGGGGGGGGGGGGGGGGGGGGGGGGGGGGGGGGGGGGGGGGGGGGGGGGGGGGGGGGGGGGGGGGGGGGGGGGGGGGGGGGGGGGGGGGGGGGGGGGGGGGGGGGGGGGGGGGGGGGGGGGGGGGGGGGGGGGGGGGGGGGGGGGGGGGGGGGGGGGGGGGGGGGGGGGGGGGGGGGGGGGGGGGGGGGGGGGGGGGGGGGGGGGGGGGGGGGGGGGGGGGGGGGGGGGGGGGGGGGGGGGGGGGGGGGGGGGGGGGGGGGGGGGGGGGGGGGGGGGGGGGGGGGGGGGGGGGGGGGGGGGGGGGGGGGGGGGGGGGGGGGGGGGGGGGGGGGGGGGGGGGGGGGGGGGGGGGGGGGGGGGGGGGGGGGGGGGGGGGGGGGGGGGGGGGGGGGGGGGGGGGGGGGGGGGGGGGGGGGGGGGGGGGGGGGGGGGGGGGGGGGGGGGGGGGGGGGGGGGGGGGGGGGGGGGGGGGGGGGGGGGGGGGGGGGGGGGGGGGGGGGGGGGGGGGGGGGGGGGGGGGGGGGGGGGGGGGGGGGGGGGGGGGGGGGGGGGGGGGGGGGGGGGGGGGGGGGGGGGGGGGGGGGGGGGGGGGGGGGGGGGGGGGGGGGGGGGGGGGGGGGGGGGGGGGGGGGGGGGGGGGGGGGGGGGGGGGGGGGGGGGGGGGGGGGGGGGGGGGGGGGGGGGGGGGGGGGGGGGGGGGGGGGGGGGGGGGGGGGGGGGGGGGGGGGGGGGGGGGGGGGGGGGGGGGGGGGGGGGGGGGGGGGGGGGGGGGGGGGGGGGGGGGGGGGGGGGGGGGGGGGGGGGGGGGGGGGGGGGGGGGGGGGGGGGGGGGGGGGGGGGGGGGGGGGGGGGGGGGGGGGGGGGGGGGGGGGGGGGGGGGGGGGGGGGGGGGGGGGGGGGGGGGGGGGGGGGGGGGGGGGGGGGGGGGGGGGGGGGGGGGGGGGGGGGGGGGGGGGGGGGGGGGGGGGGGGGGGGGGGGGGGGGGGGGGGGGGGGGGGGGGGGGGGGGGGGGGTCGGGGCCGAGGGTATGTACCAGTAGCTATGTGTTTGATCTCTCTCTCTCTCTCGTGTTCTTGATTTGGCACGATCTTGATGTACCGCAAGCTTTGATATTATAGTTGGATCTTATGACGTTTCTCCCCCTCTACCTTCTTGTAATGGATTGAGTTTTCCCCTTGAAGTTATCTTATCGGATTGAGTCTTTAAGGATTTGAGAACACTTGATGTATGTCTTGCATGTGCTTATCTGTGGTGACAATGGGATATTCACGTGATTTACTTGATGTATGTTTTGGTTATCAACTTGCGGGTTCTGTGACCTTGTGAACTTATGCATAGGGGTTGGCACACGTTTTCGTCTTGACTCTCCGGTAGAAACTTTGGGGCACTCTTTGAAGTTCTTTGTGTTGGTTTGAATAGATGAATCTGAGATTGTGTGATGCATATCGTATAATCAAACCCGCGGATACTTGTGGTGACATTGGAATATCTAGGTGACATTAGGGTTCTGGTTGATTTGTGTCTTAAGTTGTTATTTTAGTACGAACTCTAGGGCTGTTTGTGACACTTATAGGAATAGCCCAATAGATCTATCAGAAAGAATAACTTTGAGGTGGTTTCGTACCCTACAATAATCTCTTTGTTTGTTCTCCGCTATTAGTGACTTTGGAGTGACTCTTTGTTGCACGTTGAGGGATTGTTATATGATCTAATTATGTTATCATTGTTGAGAGAACTTGCACTAGTGAAAGTATGAACCCTAGGCCTTGTTTCGAAGCATTGCAATACCGTTTTTGCTCACGTTTGTTACTATTTACCTTGCTGTTTTTATATTTTCAGATTACAAATACCTATATCTACCATCCATATTCACTTGTATCACCATCTCTTCGCCGAACTAGTGCACCTATACAATTTACCATTGTATTGGGTGTGTTGGGGACACAAGAGACTCTTTGTTATTTGGTTGCAGGGTTGTTTGAGAGAGACCATCTTCATCCTACGCCTCCCATCGATTGATAAACCTTAGGTCATCCAGAGGGAAAATTGCTACTGTCCTACAAACCTCTGCACTTGGAGGCCCAACAACGTCTGCAAGAAGAAGGTTGCGTAGTAGACATCAAGCTCTTTTTTGGCGCCGTTGCCGGGGAGGCTAGGTAAGCGGCACTAACACCCCGTCAACTAAGCTCTTTTCTGGCGCCGTTGCCAGGGAGGTTAGTGCTTGAAGGTATATCTTTAGATCTTGCAATCGAATCTTTTAGTTTCTTGTTTTATCACTAGTTTAGTCTATGAAAGAAAATTAGAAAAAAAGGGAATTGAGGTTGCCTCATATGCTTCATCTCTTTAATATCTTTCGTGAAAATGATGGTAAGGAAAATTGTGCTAAAGTGTTAGAAGAAGAATGCAATAAAATGTTTGGCATACAATCTTTGAATGATGAGCATGATTGCAATGTTTTTAGTATGAATTATTTCAATATCCATAGTACTAATGATGATTGCACTAGTCATGATAAAAATATTTCTTATAAGCATGTCAACTTTTGTAGAGTGCATAGAGTTTGCAAATATATACCAAGAAGGGAAGATAGATTTTGTAAGAGGCATAAGTTTTTAGAAACTAAATGGTTGCAAGAGAGGCTATATGTTTGTGCTGAAAGACTTAATATTTCTCTCCATCCTTGTGAACTTTGCAATGAAAGTGGGCATTTTAATTTCCAATGTGAATTATTTCATGATCGAAATGTGTCCAAATATTGTGATAACCTCATTACCCTTGAGCATCATAATGAACTTTGTCTATTTTTGGGGTATGAAGAAATGAAATATAAAACTAACGATGTTCCAGATTGGGTTCTCATGAAAATGATTGATTTTGATCTAAATGAAATTTATATGTATTGTGCGGTGAATTGCATTGAGAATCCTTATATTGCCAATTACTTAAAGACAAGAAAACAAATAGAAGATGAAGAGAATACTAATGAAGGGGAAGAGGTTTCCCAAGATCCTCCTATTTTTTCTTATGATGAATCAGGTAATGAGGAGGAGCCTTTTATTCAATCAATTTCATCAATAAGGAGCTCCAAAAGGGTGATAAAACCCACACATGATGTGAAGAAGAAAAAGAAAAGACGAAGAAGCAAAGGTAAAATGGTATCACTCCCAAATGATGTTGCTCCTATTATTGTTATGCCTATTACTCATTGTGATGATTATGATTGGGAAAGTAATGATACTTGTTATAATCTTAAAAATCTTTTTGGCACCAACTTAGAAAGTTGTGATGATAATAATTGCTATACTATTGGTGCTATTCATATTATTAATGATTAGAGTGATTATGCTTTTGTTATGCAAAGGCCCAAGCATGGGGATGCTATGTTTGATGAGAATGACATGTTTGAAAAATTATTTGCTGCAATTAATGTTTGTCCCAAGCTTGGGGATGCTATGTTTAATGAAGATGATATTTTTAGTCCTCCAAGTCTTCATGTGCAAATTTATTATGATGATAGTATGCCTCCTATTTATGATGATTGCAATATTTATGAAAGTGGGTTTGGAAGAGTGTCAACTTTAGACAATAATTATCCCACTATTTTGGAGGGTGTTGAATCTTATTATAATGATAAAAGTGGATTTGGAGAGGTCATGACTTTACTTAGTAATGATTCCACTATCTTGGAAGAGGTTTCAATCGATTATGATGAGAACAAAGTTGCTACTTATGATGATTATTGTGATGTCACTTATGTTATAAAAAGTAGTGATGATTATATTTATAAAGCTTGTCACAATTATGATTACCCTTTTCTGAACATTATTCTTTTAACATGGAAACAATTTATAGTATTCGAGTTTCTTATGATACTCCCACCATTCCGAATGAGAATAAGTTTGCTTATGTGGAGAGTAATAAAATTTCTATGATTGTAGATCATGAAAAGAATGATTTATGTGATGGTTATATTATTGAATTTATTCATGATGCTACTGAAAATTATTATGAGGGAGGAATATATGCTTGTAGAGGAATTGCAATAATATCAAGTTTCCTCTCTATGTGCTTAAAATCTTGAAGTTTTGCTTGTTTTACCTTCCTATGCTAGTTGATTCTTGTTCGCACAAGTTGTTTGCTCACAAAATCCCTATGCATAGGAAGTGGGTTAGACTTAAATGTGCTTGTCATATGCTTCATGATGCTCCCATTATGTTTCAATTCCTATCTTTTATGTGAGCATCGTTGAAATCATCATGCCTAGCTAGAAAGGCATTAAAGAAAAGCGCTTGTTGGGAGACAACCCAACATTTATACCTACTGTTTTGGTGTGTTCACATGATTAAGATACTGTATTACTCATGTTTTATAGCTTTAGTTTCAATGAAGTGCCAAGTAAAGCCTATGGGATAGTATGGATGATAGTTGATTCAATTCTGTCCAAAAACATAAACTTTTGCGCCCAGTCACAGAATTTTTGAAAATCACTGGAGTGTCAAAAAATTCTGAATGTTTTTACAGTATATTGATATACAAATTTCCCAGGTTGTCCTATTTTTTCAGAATTTGTGGAGTTACAGAAGTATGACTTCAATTCATATCTTTACAGACTGTTCTGTTTTTGACAGATTCTATTTCGATGCATAGTTTGCTTGTTTTCTAGTTTCTATGGCTTATATTGCTTAATATAAATTGTAGAAATGATGGGGTACAGTAGGCATCATGTGAGAAAAACTATGAATCTTGTCTTGACAGTACCTAAAGTGAATGATTTGTTTTATTATACTAACGGAGCTCACGAGTTCTCTGTCAAGTTTTGTGTTGTGAAGTTTTCAAGTTTTTGGTAAAGTTTCGATGGACTACGGAATAAGGAGTGGCAAGAGCCTAAGCTTGGGGATGCCCAAGGCACCCCAAGGTAATATTCAAGTACAACCAAGAGCCTAATCTTGGGGATGCCCCGGATGGCATCCCCTCTTTTGTCTTCGTTCATGGGTAACTTTACTTGGAGCTATATTTTTATTCACCACATGATATGTGTTTTGCTTGGAGCGTAATTTCATTTTATTTAGTTTTGCTTGCTGTTTGAATAAAGTACTTAAGATCTGAAATTTTATTTATGAGAAGGAGTCTTCACATAGTCACATAATGATTCGACTACTCATTGATCTTGACTTATATCTTTTGGAGTAGTTTGTCATTTGCTCTAGTGCTTCACTTATATCCTTTTAGAGCACGACGCTAGTTTTATTTTGAAGAAATTGATGAACTCTCATGATTCAATTATATTATTTTGAGAGTCTCTAAAAAGCGTGGTAATTTTCTTAGGTTATGAGTTTAGTCCTAATATGATGGGCATCCAAGAGGGATATAATAAAAACTTTCATATGGGGGGGGGGGGGGGGGGGGGGGGGGGGGGGGGGGGGGGGGGGGGGGGGGGGGGGGGGGGGGGGGGGGGGGGGGGGGGGGGGGGGGGGGGGGGGGGGGGGGGGGGGGGGGGGGGGGGGGGGGGGGGGGGGGGGGGGGGGGGGGGGGGGGGGGGGGGGGGGGGGGGGGGGGGGGGGGGGGGGGGGGGGGGGGGGGGGGGGGGGGGGGGGGGGGGGGGGGGGGGGGGGGGGGGGGGGGGGGGGGGGGGGGGGGGGGGGGGGGGGGGGGGGGGGGGGGGGGGGGGGGGGGGGGGGGGGGGGGGGGGGGGGGGGGGGGGGGGGGGGGGGGGGGGGGGGGGGGGGGGGGGGGGGGGGGGGGGGGGGGGGGGGGGGGGGGGGGGGGGGGGGGGGGGGGGGGGGGGGGGGGGGGGGGGGGGGGGGGGGGGGGGGGGGGGGGGGGGGGGGGGGGGGGGGGGGGGGGGGGGGGGGGGGGGGGGGGGGGGGGGGGGGGGGGGGGGGGGGGGGGGGGGGGGGGGGGGGGGGGGGGGGGGGGGGGGGGGGGGGGGGGGGGGGGGGGGGGGGGGGGGGGGGGGGGGGGGGGGGGGGGGGGGGGGGGGGGGGGGGGGGGGGGGGGGGGGGGGGGGGGGGGGGGGGGGGGGGGGGGGGGGGGGGGGGGGGGGGGGGGGGGGGGGGGGGGGGGGGGGGGGGGGGGGGGGGGGGGGGGGGGGGGGGGGGGGGGGGGGGGGGGGGGGGGGGGGGGGGGGGGGGGGGGGGGGGGGGGGGGGGGGGGGGGGGGGGGGGGGGGGGGGGGGGGGGGGGGGGGGGGGGGGGGGGGGGGGGGGGGGGGGGGGGGGGGGGGGGGGGGGGGGGGGGGGGGGGGGGGGGGGGGGGGGGGGGGGGGGGGGGGGGGGGGGGGGGGGGGGGGGGGGGGGGGGGGGGGGGGGGGGGGGGGGGGGGGGGGGGGGGGGGGGGGGGGGGGGGGGGGGGGGGGGGGGGGGGGGGGGGGGGGGGGGGGGGGGGGGGGGGGGGGGGGGGGGGGGGGGGGGGGGGGGGGGGGGGGGGGGGGGGGGGGGGGGGGGGGGGGGGGGGGGGGGGGGGGGGGGGGGGGGGGGGGGGGGGGGGGGGGGGGGGGGGGGGGGGGGGGGGGGGGGGGGGGGGGGGGGGGGGGGGGGGGGGGGGGGGGGGGGGGGGGGGGGGGGGGGGGGGGGGGGGGGGGGGGGGGGGGGGGGGGGGGGGGGGGGGGGGGGGGGGGGGGGGGGGGGGGGGGGGGGGGGGGGGGGGGGGGGGGGGGGGGGGGGGGGGGGGGGGGGGGGGGGGGGGGGGGGGGGGGTATCAATGCCTTGTTATTTTATGCCACAACTCGGGTTTGAAGTTGTTCACGGGCAGCAGCGTCCTCTTGCATCCGAGCTCCAACGCCGGACTGCATTTGAGGTATCTTTTGCAGCCGAGCACCAATGCCGACCGCTCCCGAGCTCCCACACCGGAATGTATCTGAGCTCCAACGCAAGACTATGTCCAAGCTCCAACGCCGGACTGTATCTGAGCTCCAACGCCGGACTATGTCCAAGCTCCAACGGCGGACTGTATCCGAGCTCCAACGCCGGACTATGTCCAAGCTCCAACGCCGGACTGTATCCGAGCTCCAATGCCGGACTATGTCCAAGCTCCAACGCTGGACTATGTCCAAGCTCCAACGCCGGACTATGTCCAAGTTCCAACATCGGACTATGTCCAAGCTCCAACACTGGACTGTGTCCAAGCTCCAACGCCCGACTATGTCCAAGCTCCAACGCCAGACTGTATCCGAGCTTCAACGCCGGACTATATCCGAGGTGTCATAAATCACCTTGGTTCAAGAAAGTTGAAGGAGTTTAGCCGAGCTTAATGCCGGAAATGCCCTCTATGGAGCCAGCCACTGGCGCCCGAGCTTTATGTCGGGCTGCTTCCGAGGTGGTGCACCACCCCGACTGCGGCGGTCGGGGACAAGCGATGGTTTTTTCCTACCAATCTATCCCCCTAGGAGCATGCGCGTAGTACTTTTTCGATGACTAATAGATGTCGGTTCAATATCCGGCGTATCTCATAGTAGGGGTCCTAAGCTAGGCATCTTGGAGCGATGGTAACATGGACACGAGAGGGGGGGGGGGGGGGGGGGGGGGGGGGGGGGGGGGGGGGGGGGGGGGGGGGGGGGGGGGGGGGGGGGGGGGGGGGGGGGGGGGGGGGGGGGGGGGGGGGGGGGGGGGGGGGGGGGGGGGGGGGGGGGGGGGGGGGGGGGGGGGGGGGGGGGGGGGGGGGGGGGGGGGGGGGGGGGGGGGGGGGGGGGGGGGGGGGGGGGGGGGGGGGGGGGGGGGGGGGGGGGGGGGGGGGGGGGGGGGGGGGGGGGGGGGGGGGGGGGGGGGGGGGGGGGGGGGGGGGGGGGGGGGGGGGGGGGGGGGGGGGGGGGGGGGGGGGGGGGGGGGGGGGGGGGGGGGGGGGGGGGGGGGGGGGGGGGGGGGGGGGGGGGGGGGGGGGGGGGGGGGGGGGGGGGGGGGGGGGGGGGGGGGGGGGGGGGGGGGGGGGGGGGGGGGGGGGGGGGGGGGGGGGGGGGGGGGGGGGGGGGGGGGGGGGGGGGGGGGGGGGGGGGGGGGGGGGGGGGGGGGGGGGGGGGGGGGGGGGGGGGGGGGTTTAAAGACTCTCAAAATAATATAAGTGAAGCATGAGAGTTCATCAATTTCTTTAAAATAAAACCACCAGCGTGCTCTAAAAAGATATAAGTGAAGCACTAGAGCAGAATTGCCTAGCTCAAAAGATATAAGTGAAGCACATAGAGTATTCTAATAAATCACGATTCATGCGTGTCTCTCACAAAAGGTGTGTACACCAAGGATGATTGTGGCAAACTAAAAAGCAAAGACTCAAATCATATAAGACGCTCCAAGCAAAACACATATCATGTGGTGAATAAAAATATAGCCTCAAGAGAGGGGATGCCTTCTAGGGCATCCCCAAGCTTAGGCTCTTGGTTGTCCTTGAATATTACCTTGGGGTGCCTTGGGGATCCCCAAGCTTAGGCTCTTGCCACTCCTTATTCCATAGTCCATCAAATCCTTACCCAAAACTTGAAAACTTCACAACACAAAACTCAACAGAAAATCTCACAAGCTCCGTTAGTATAAGAAAATAAATCACCACTTTTGGTACTGTTGTGAACTCATTCTTTATTTATATTGGTTTAATATCTACTGTATTCCAATTTTTCCATGGTTCATACCCCCCGATACTACACATAGATTTATCAAAATAAGCAAACAACACATAGAAAATAGAATCTGTCAAAAACAGAACAGTCTGTAGAAATCTGGATAGTTCGAATATTTATGTAACTCCAAAAATTATGAAAAAATAGGAAAACAGGGGAAATCTGTACGTCAATCTTGTGTAAAAAAATTCAGAATTTTATCACGCTTCTGTGATTTTTAAAAATTCTGGGACTGGGCGCAAAAGTTTCTGTTTTTCAGCAAGATCAAATCAACTGTCACCGTAAGCTATCCCAAAGGTCTTACTTGGCACAAACACTAATTAAAACACAAAACCACATCTAACCAGAGGCTAGATGAATTATTTATTGCAAAACAGAACCTAAAAAGCAAAAGCAAAAAATAAAATTGTATTGCCTCCCAATAAGCGCTATTGTTTAACGCCCTTAGCTAGGCATAAAACACGAACAGATCTAAGTATTGTCATCCTCCCCCTTTTGGAAGCAAAGAGAGAATGTCTTATCCATGTCATTTATCTTTCTATTTTGTGAAAGCACATGGCCATTAATAGTACAAGAAAGATTAAGCACCTTACGAAAATTTGCATCTAAACTAGCCTTCATCTCTTTGATTATTTCATTTTGATAAAAGCACATAAGAGCAGTTGATTCAACATTTTCTCCTTTGGGGTGCCCAAATAATAATATGGTTTTCATCTTATCGTAAGTATCTATGGAATCCCCTCGAAGAAAACCTTTTTCAAATATAGAATCCATAACTTGCTTAAAAGAAGGAGGTAAACCAACATAAAAGCTTTTCAAGTAAATCTCAATATGATATTGGGGCACAAAGCTAGCTCGAATTCTTAACAGCCTATCCCAAGCATTTTTCAAAGATTCATCAAGCAAATAACGGAAAATTCTGGGATCATCTTCATCAAAATTGTTCAAGTTTCCTTAACAACCCCAGTAAGTCTTTCCGTAGCATCATTATTTATGAGCTTGGAAAGGACAGAGGGGCTATCCAAAGCATTAAAACTCGGGAGAAAACCCGCAGCCCTTGTAGAGTCGGCCATAGCGAAAGAAAGGTGAACTTAAGCAAACAAGAGGAGAGATAGAGAAAAGGCAAATGATTTCAAAAACCATTTTAGAAGTGGGGGAGAGGAAAACGAGAGGCGAATGACGAATAATGTAATGCAAGAGATGAGAGTTTATGATGGGTACTTGGTATGTCTTGACTTGGCATAGATCTCCCCGGCAACGGCGCCAGAAATTATGCCTGCTACTTCTTGAGCTTGCGTTGGTTTTCCCCTTGAAGAGGAAAGGGTGATGCAGCAAAGTAGAGATAAGTATTTCCCTCAGTTTGAGAACCAAGGTATCAATCCAGTAGGAGACAACGCACAAGTCACCGAATACCTGCACAAACAATCAAACAACTTGCACCCAACACGATAAAGGGGTTGTCAATCCCTTCAAGGTTACTTGCAAAAGTGAGATCTAATATAGATAGATAAACGATAAAGTAAATATTTTTTGGTATTTTTCGTTTATAGAACGGAAAGTAAAAGATTGCAAGAATAGTAGATCGGAAACTTATATGATGGAAAATGGACCCGGGGACCATGGGTTTCACTATGGGCTTCTCTCAAGATAGAAAATAATACGATGGGTGAACAAATTACTGCCGAGCAATTGATAGAAAAGGGCAAAGTTATGATGATATCTAATGCAATGATCATAAATATAGGCATCACGTCTGTGTCAAGTAGACCGAAACGATTCTGCATCTACTACCGTTACTCCACACATCAACCGCTATCCAGCATGCATCTGGAGTATTGAGTTCATAAAGAACGGAGTAACGCATTAAGCAGGATGACATGATGTAGAGGAATTAACTCAAGCAATATGATGAAAACCTCGTATTTTTATCCTCGATGGAAACAATACAATACGTGCCTTGCTGCCCCTACTGTCACTGGGAAAGGACACCGCAAGATTGAACCCAAAGCTAAGCACTTCTCTTGTTGCAAGAAAAACCAATCTAGTTGGTAAAACCAAACTGATAGTTCGAAGAGAATTACAAATATATCAAATCATGCATAAAAGAATTCAGAGGAGATTCAAATAATATTCATAGATAAGCTGATCATAAATCCACAATTTATCGGATCTCGGCAAACACACCGCAAAAGAGTATTACACCGAATAGATCTCCAAGAACATCGAGGAGAACATGGTATTGAGAATCAAAGAGAGAGAAGAAGCCATCTAGCTACTAGCTATGGACCCGTAGGTCTGTGGTAAACTACTCACGCTTCATCGGAAGGGCAATAGAGTTGATGTAGAAGCCCTCCGTGATTGAATCCCCCTCCGGCAGGGTGCCGAAAAAGATCCCTAGATGGGATCTCATATGTACAGAAGGCTGTGGTGGTGGAAAAGTGTTTTCGTGGATGCCTCTATTGGTTTGGGGATATATGGGAATGTATAGGCGCAGAAATTAGGTCAGGGAGTGCACGAGGGGCCCACAAGGGTGGGGGGCGCGCCCTCCGTCCTTGTGGTCGCCTCGTGGCTCTTCCGACTTCATCTCCAAGTCTCCTGGTTGTCTTCTGGTCCAAGAAAAATCATCCCGAAGGTTTTATTTTGTTTGGACTCCCTTTGGTATTATTTTTCTGCGAAACTCAAAAACAGGGAAAAAACAGGAACTGACACTGGGCTCTAGGTTAATAGGTTAGTCCCAAAAATAATATAAAATATCATATTAATGCATATAAAACATCCAAAACAGATAATATAATAGCATGGAACAATAAAAAATTATAGATACGTTGGAGACGTATCAGCCGTCACAGGGCCAGGCGACACCCCGGGAATCATAGGATTCCGAGCCTAGCGTGTGCCATGATGGAATGGAGCTGGGCCGGTGGACCCTGCCGCCACGAGGCCAGGCAGTCGCTACTGCTGCTGATGTGCAGAAGCCGACAACACTATTGTTGCTGCGAACGACAGGACATCACCGAAGCTGGAATCCGAGGCTGTTGTAGGTGAATTTTAACGTGATGTCCCGACACTCCTATGCTCCTTTCTTTTATATGCGCTGCAGCGGCTCCCTACGTAGATGCACTCTCTCTGAAATCTCTATTGTTGCCTTGAGTGCCTCTCTGCTCTTTCCAGTTCACCAACAACATAGAGAAAGAAATGCTGAGTAGCCACTTCCCCTCGTGATTTTGGGCAATTTAGAGTTGGATTTTAAAGATGGTGAAGTTGAAGAAAAGTTAGACCAAGGTAAGATCTATCCATTTCTGTTGGTTTCTTTCACATGCATGCCATATGTGTTCTGTCTGATTAGTCTCTAAATACATATGGTTTTCTTTTTTTCACTAGTTGAGCACTTTGTGGAGTCATTTGAAGCATTTCGACTAGGATTTGTCGGGAGAAGCGAACTAAGAAGTTAAAGATCAAGGTACGAGCTTTTGCAATACATGAATTGTATTGTGCTTGCATGGTGGAAGTTAGTTAGTTTTTTAGCTCATAATTAGCTATGTGATGTTCTAATGCTTAAAAGTTAGTAAAATTTTGAGCCGAGATAACTTGCACTTATAGTACTTTTTTTCCCTAGAAGAGCAAGTTGAAGATGTTGTAGATAAATGTTAGCTCTGTCCATTAGTACTATTTTTTTACATGCACGATGTTGTTAATGTTGCCATTAATTCATAATTAGTACTTGTGTTGAACATTGAGGTTGGGTAAGAGCCGGAATTTGGACAACAAATATTTGAGGATATTGTAAATCAGTGTTAGGCCTTTCTAATGCATCAATTTAGTTTGACATGCAATAAGTGCTTAATATGCTAATAAAGGATAAAACTATATTGTAATTGATCATTGCATGATTAAATGAATGTTATTTCATGTGCTATGTTTATTAATAAGTTGTTTTGTTACGAAACCGTAGGCCTAACTGTTGGAAATATGCCCGAGAGGCAATACTATTTGTATTATGATATTTTCATAGTCATGATTAAGAGTTTATATTCTATGATATAGTTGTTATGATCCTAGAATGTACAATTTAGTGGAAAACTCATATGCACGTGTGGAATGATAAACGACAAATAAAAGGTTCCTAGTCTCGCCTCTAAGACTAGCTCAAGCGTTGTTGGTGATCACATTTTTTGGATCTTAGGATATCGTTAAGTGTAACGATGATCCTAAAACAACATTAAGATTATGATGTTGGAAGAATGATCATATTGAACTGACCCAAACATGTTTGTTGTGAATCGGATTAATATCATCCGTATTCAATTGTAATAACACGGAGTGTTAACGTGTGATATTACTCCTTAGACCATGAGAGTATCGCGGTCACTTCTTGCCGTATGGTGGACTTTGGGGTTGCTTAAACATCGCTTGTAACATGATACGTCCATTTTGCATCATGTTTACCTACTGTTATTTATAATGTTTTTATGCATAATAATGCTTTTTGGAGTAATTCTAATGCTTTTTCTCTCATAATATGCAAGGTTCACACAAAGAGGGAGAATTCCGGCAGCTAGAAATCTGGACCTGAAAAAACTACGTCAGGCTACCTATCCTGCACAACTCCAAATGAGCTGAAACTTCACAGGGAATTTTTATGGAATAAATAAGAAATACTAGAGCAAATAACTACCAGAGGGGGGGGGCACACTTGGTGAGCACAAGACACCAGGGCGCGCCAGGCCTCCCAGGGGCGCCAGGCCCCCAGGCGCGCCCTGGTGGGTTGTGCTCAGCCCAGCCCACCTTCGGTGCCCATCTTCTGGTATATAAGTCATTTTCACCTGGAAAAAATAAGGAGATGACTTTCAGGACAGAGCTCCGCTGTCTCGAGGCGGAACTTGGGCAGGAGCACTTTTGCCCTCCAGCGGAGCGATTCCGTCGCGGGAACTTCCCTCCTGGAGGGGAAATCATCGTCATCATCATCACCTACAACTCTCCCATCTTGGGGAGGGAAATCTCCATCTACCTCTTCAACAGCACCATCTCCTCTCAAACCCTAGTTCATCTCTTGTCTTCAATCTTTGTACCGGAACTATAGATTGGTGCTTGTGGGTGACTAGTAGTGTTGGGGGGGGGGGGGGGGGGGGGGGGGGGGGGTAATCATAAGTAGGAGGTTTGTTCAAGTAATAATAGCACCTAAGCACCGGTCCACCCACATATCAAATTATCAAAGTAGCGAACACGAATCGAACCAACATGATAAAAGTGACTAAATGAAATTCCCATGTACCCTCAAGAACGCTTTGCTTATTATAAGAGACCGTTTTGGCCTGTCCTTTGCCTCAAAAGGATTGGGCCACCTTGCTGCACTTTTGTTAGTATTACCGTTACTTGCTCGTTACAAATTATCTTGCTATCAAACTACTCTGTTACTTCCAATTTCAGGGCTTGCAGACACTACCTTGCTGAAAACCACTTGTCATTTCCTTCTGTTCCTCATTGGGTTCGACACTCTTACTTATCGAAAAGACTACCATTGATCCCATATACTTGTGGGTCATTAAGGCTCTTTTCTGGCGCCGTTGCCGGGGAGTGAAGCGCTCTTGGTAAGTGGAAATTGATAAGGAAAAATTATTACTACGTGCTGAAATTTATTGTCACTTGTTACTATGGAGACCAATCCTTTGAGGGGTTTGTTCGGGGTATCTTCACCTCGATCGGAACCACAATTAGTTACCCCTCAACCTACTGCACCTACTGAAAATATTGAATATGAAATTCCTTTGGGTATGATAGAACAACTACTAGCTAATCCTGATGCAGGAGATGGAACCGAACACCTTGATATGCACTTGATATATGTGGAAGAAATTTGTGGATTATTTAAGCTTGCAGGTTTACCCGAAGATGAAACTAAGAAGAAGGTTTTCCCTTTATCTTTGAAGGGAAAAGCATTGGCGTGGTATAGGCTATGCGATGATATTGGGTCTTGGAATCGGAATCGATTGAAATCGGAGTTTCACCAAAAAATAATTATCCTACGCATCTAGTTCATCGTGATCGGAATTATATATATAATTTTTGGCCTCGTGAAGGAGAAAGTATCGCTCTAGCTTGGGGGAGGCTTAAGTCAATGTCATATTCATGCCCCAATCATGAGCTCTCAAGAGAAATTATTATTCAGAATGTTTATGCTCGGCTTTCTCATAATGACCGATCCATGCTGGATACTTCTTGTATTGGTTCCTTTATGAAGAAGACTATTGGTTCCTTTATGAAGAAGACTATTGAATTCTGGTGGGATATTTTAGAAAGAATTAAATGCAACTCTGAAGATTGGGAACTCGATGAAGGTAAAGAGTCAGATATTAAGCTTAAGTTTGATTGTGTTAAATCTTTTATGATACTGATGCTTTTCAAAGTTTAGCACTAAATATGGGCTTGACTCTGAGATAGTAGCCTCCTTTTGTGAATCTTTGCTACTTATGTTGATCTCCCTAAGGAGAAGTGGTTTAAATATCACCCACCTATTAAATAAGAAATTAAAGAACCGGTACTAGCTAAAGATGAGACTATTATTTACAATGTTGATCCAGTTGTTCCTACTACTTATATTTAAAAACCACCTTTCCCTGTTAGGATAAAGGAACATTGCTAAAGTTTCAACTGTGGCAATAAAAGTTATATTAGAACACCTAAACCAGCTGAACAAATCAAGGTAGAACCTAGTGTTGCTATGGTTAAGGATCTCCTGGTTGAAAATATAGATGGGCATGTTATTTACTTTTGTGATGAAGCTGCTAGAATTGCCAAACCCGATGAAAAAGATAAACATAGACCTGTTGTTGGCATGCTTGTAATCTTAGTTAAGATAGGAGATCACTGTTATCATGGTTCATGCGACATAGGTGCTAGTGTGAGTGCTATTTCCTTTAACTTATGTCAAGAAATTATGAATGACATAGCACCCGCTGAAATAGAAGACATAGATGTTACTATTAAACTTGCTAATAGAGACACCATCACACCACTTGGGATTGTTAGAGATGTTGAAGTCTTGTGTGGGAAAATAAAATATCCTACTGATTTTCTTGTTCTTGGTTCCCCACAAGATGACTTTTGTCCCATTATCTTTGGTCGACCTTTCTTGAACACCGTTAATGCTAAAATAGATTGTGAGAAACAAACTGTCGGTGTTAGTTTTATTGATGAGTCTCATGAGTTTAATTTCTCCAAGTTTAGTAGAAAGCATCATAAGAAAGAATTGCCTAGTAAGGATGAAATTATTGGTCTTGCTTCTATTGCTGTACCTCCTACTGATCCTTTAGAACAATATTTGCTAGACCATGAAAATGATTTACATATGCATGAAAGAAATGAAATAGATAAGATTTTCTTTGAACAACGTTCTCTGCTTAAACACAATTTGCCTATTGAAACTCTAGGAGGTCCTCCTCTACCTAAAGGTGATCCTGTGTTTGAATTAAAACAATTGCCAGACACTTTGAAATATGCTTATCTTGATGAGAAGAAGATATATCCTGTTATTATTAGTGCTAACCTTTCAGAACATGAAGAAGAAAGATTATTGAAAGTTCTAAGGAAGCGCCGAGCTGCTATTGGATATACTCTTGATGATCTTAATGGCATCAGTCCCACTCTATGTCAGCACAAGATTAATATGGAACCTGATGCTAAACCCGTTGTTGATCACCAACGTCGGTTAAATCTGAAGATGAAAGAAGTGGTAAGAATGGAAATATTAAAACTTCTGGAAGCAGGTATAATCTATCATATAGCTGATAGTAGATGGGTAAGTCATGTTCATTGTGTCCCTAAGAAAGGAGGTATTAATGTTGTTCCTAATGATAAGAATGAACTTATTCCACAAAGAACTGTTATAGGCTATAGAATGGTAATTGATTTTACAAAATTAAACAAAGCAACTAGAAAAGATCATTACCCTCTGCCTTTTATTGATCAAATGCTAGAAAGATTATCTAAGCACACACATTTTTGCTTCCTTGATGGATCTTCTGGTTTTTCACAAATACATGTTTCTCAACCTGATCAAGAAAAGACCACTTTTACTTGTCCTTTTGGAACTTATGCTTATAGACATATGCCATTTGGTTTATGCAATGCACCTGCTACCTTTCAAAGATGTATGACTACTATATTCTCTGACTTTTGTGAAAAGATTGTTGAGGTTTTCATGGATGACTTTTCTATTTATGGGAAGTCTTTTGATGATTGTTTGAGCTATCTTGATCGAGTTTTGCAGAGATGTGAGCAAACAAATCTTGTCTTGAATTGGGAGAAGTGCCACTTTATGCTTAACGAAGGTATTGTTTTGGGCCACAAAATTTCTGAAAAAGGTATTGAGGTGGACAAAGCTAAGGTTGATGCAATTGAGAAAATGCCATGTCCTAAAGATATCAAAGGTATTTGTAGTTTCCTTGGTCATGATGGTTTCTACAGGAGATTTATCAAAGACTTTTCTAAAATTTCCAGGCCTCTTACAAATCTTTTAGAAAAGGATATTCCTTTTGTTTTTGATGATGATTGTTTAGAAGCATTCGAAACACTCAAGAAAGCCTTAATTTCTGCACCTATTGTTCAACCACCTGATTGGAACTTGCCTTTTGAAATTATGTGTGATGCTAGTGATTATGCTGTTGGTGCTATTCTAGGACAGAGAGTTGATACGAAACTAAATGTTATTCACTACGCAAGTAAAACTCTAGATAGTGCACAAAGAAATTATGCTACTACTGAAAAAGAATTTCTAGCAGTGGTGTTTGCTTGTGATAAATTTAGATCCTATATTGTAGATTCAAAAGTAATTGTTCACACTGATCATGCTGCAATAAAGTATCTTATGGAAAAGAAAGATGCCAAACCTAGGCTTATTCGATGGGTTCTCTTGCTACAAGAATCTGATTTGCATATCACTGATAGAAAAGGAGCGGAGAACCCCGTAGCTGATAACTTGTCTAGGCTTGAAAATATTCTTTATGACCCAAACCCTATTAATGATAGCTTTCCTGATGAGCAGCTAGCTGCAATAAATGTTTCTAATAACACTCCTTGGTATGCTGACTATGCTAATTATATTGTTGCTAAATATTTACCACCTAGTTTCACATACCAACAAAAGAAAAAATTCTTCTGTGATTTAAGACATTACTTTTGGGATGACCCACATCTTTATAAAGAAGGAGTAGATGGTATTATTAGACGTTGTGTACCTGAGCATGAACAGGAACAAATCCTACGGAAATGTCACTCCCAAGCTTATGGAGGACACCATGCGGGAGACAGAACTGCTCACAAGGTATTGCAATCTGGCTTTTATTGGCCTACTCTCTTCAAGGATGCTCGTAAGTTCGTCTTATCTTGTGATGAATGTCAAAGAATAGGTAATATCGGTAAGCGTCAAGAAATGCCTATGAATTATTCACTTGTTGTAGAACCATTTGATGTTTGGGGATTTGATTACATGGGACCTTTTCCTTCCTCTAATGGGTATACTCATATTTTGGTTGCTGTTGATTATGTTACTAAGTGTGTAGAAGCTATTCCAACTAGTAGTGCTAATCACAACACCTCTATTAAAATGCTTAAAGAAGTTATTTTCCAAATGTTTGGGGTCCCTAGATATTTAATGACTTATGGTGGTTCACACTTTATTCATGGTGCTTTCCGTAAAATGCTTGCCAAGTTTGATGTTAACCATAGAATTGCATCACCCTATCATCCTCAGTCTAGTGGTCAACTTGAACTTAGCAATAGAGAAATAAAATTAATTTTACAAAAGACTGTCAATAGGTCCTGGAAGAATTGGTCTAAGAAATTAGATGATGCACTTTGGGCTTATAGAACAGCATATAAAAATCCTATGGGTATGTCTCCTTATAAAATGGTTTATGGAAAAGCTTGTCATTTGCCTCTTGAGTTAGAACATAAAGCTTATTGGGAAATTAAGGAACTCAACTATGATTTCAAACTTGCCGGTGAAAAGAGGTTATTTGATATTAGCTCATTAGATGAATGGAGAACCCAAGGTTATGAAAATGCCAAGTTATTGAAAGAAAAGGTTAAACGATGGCATGATAAAAAAATCCAAAAGCGTGAGTTCAAAGTTGGAGAATATGTTCTTTTGTACAACTCTCATTTCAAATTCTTTGCAGGAAAACTCCTCTCCAAATGGGAAGGACCCTATGTTATCGAGGAGGTTTATCGATCTGGAGCTGTCAAAATAAATAATGCCGAAGGTAGGTTGTTAATGGGCAACGAATAAAGCATTATATCTCAGGTACGGCCATTAATGTTGAAAGCAATATTATCCAAACTATGACACCGGAAGAACACATAAAAGAAACCTTCCGGAACACTCCAGAATCGTGAAAAAGAGGAGGTACGTGATACGGTAAGTAAACAGACTCCGAAAAATCTGCAAAAATATTTTCTGTCCGTTTTGGAATATAACAAAAATTAGGAAAATAAGAAACAACTAGGAAGGCAACCCTGGTGGGCAGCGTGGCTGGCAAGGCGCGCCCAGGTGGGTTGTGCCCACCTCGGGTACCTTCCAGACTCCGTTTTTCTTCCGTTTGCTTGTTTCCCAAGAGACAAAATCTTTACATACCCCCCGAACCTATTGACCTCCGTATCATGGAAAATCTTCTGTTTTCTTTTCTTGCCGTTTTCTGTCAGATCTGTCAGGACAGGTACCATGGATTTTCCCTTCCCCAACCATGAAGAAGGTGATGCTTGGTTGCCACAGGGGGAGCTTGATACGTCTCCATCGTATCTACTTTTCCAAACTCTTTTGCCCTTGTTTTGGACTCTAATTTGCATGATTTGAATGGAACTAACCCGGACCGACGCTGTTTTCAGTAGAATTGCCATGGTGTTATTTTTGTGCAGAAATAAAAGTTCTCGGAATGACCTGAAACTTTACGGAGATGATTTTTGGAATTAATAAAAAATATTGGCGAAAGAATCATCCGAAGAGGGCCCACACCCTGGCCACAACAGTGGGGGGTGCACCCACCCCCCTGGGGCGACCCCTCCGTCCTTGTGGGCCCCTTCGACCTCTACCGACCTCAGCTCCAACTCCATATATTCACGTTCGGGGAGAAAAAAATTCAGAGAGAAGGATTCATCATTACTTTTATTTGCACTATTTATGTGTGTAGGTAATCGTCTTCGACTGCGTCACGCGGTCACTTCGGCAAGCCAACGTCGTCGTCCCAATCAGCATAAATCGGCTCGCGTGATCACCTTGTTGGTCAAATTGCCATACCGACATGTTCGGTTGCCTCGGGGACTCCGGCATCGCTGAGAGAACTCTACCTCATCGAGTGTTCGGCACACGGGCGTTATTTCTTTTATTACTCACTTGGCATAAATTATTAATTATGCAATGATTTTTTTAATTTATTATTATTACTATTATCTCTGGCTTGCACTATTTTCTGTGCACAGGTAAGTGGTCCGGGTTGGGCAGCGCTGTCACGTCGACGTACCAACGAACCATGGCACCTCGGCTGGATCGGGGGCTTTGTCATCACTTCATTAACCCACACTGGGGACTTCAGCGTCATACTGCCGGCCTGCTTCGTCAGCTCGGCTGGACCGGGGGCTTTGCATCGCCACATTGGCCGTGCTATGTCGTCACTTCGGGGTGCCGAGCTCTTCGCTCCATCACCTCGGGACTGGCTTGGGGGGGCTGGGACCTCGTCCCGCCGCAATCTCGTCCTGCGTCATCACCACCGAGCACATTAACTAGCTAAGTCGCTTTAATGCTCAAAGACTTTTAGTTTTAAATTTTGTTCAATTCGACCAAGCATTATACTTTTTTGGCAAAAAGTTGTTTGTGAAAAACTTCCTTGTCAAAATTTTGTCTCTGACTCACAAATTCAAATACACCATTTACTTGGGGGCTTCCTTTATGAAGCCTTTCCTCTTGCATATGATTATACCTGTATGGCTTCGTTCCTTGTTCATGTATTACGCCACAATATGCACCATGTTGACTTAAGTGTTCCGCAAGCTGGGTTGCCTTGCTCCTGTGTTTACCCCTACATTCCCGATTGTTCGGCTAGGGAGTAAAGGGAGCACCTCTGCGATTGTCATGATCGGGTCATCCGAGCTCGGACCTCAGACTGGGTGAAGCTGAAAGCTAGCGCTCTTATTGTTTTCAATCATGGTCGGCACACAACGGAACTCATGAGTACAAAAAATCTATTGCACAAGTCTCATAGTAACAATGAGCAACCAAAGAAAGGTATCGGTGGGGGTACTATTTTCTTTGAAGATTCTTCTTACACTTCATCAGTAATATAGCATAAGTTTCCTGAGCGCACTTTGTCTGTTACAGCCCTA
The DNA here is from genome assembly GCA_036873465.1 of Thinopyrum obtusiflorum. NCBI lineage: Eukaryota > Viridiplantae > Streptophyta > Magnoliopsida > Poales > Poaceae > Thinopyrum > Thinopyrum obtusiflorum. Next base: position 79,683 of record JAAAWM010011704.1, read on the forward strand.
TGGCCTGATTGCCTGGTTATCGGAAACACCGTCGATATTCTTGACAGGTGGAGTACATAACACTTTTCGGCCCTTGACCGAAGAGGGAGAAGCCGACGGTCGGTTAAGACGCATTTAAAGTTCGGGTGAACACCGATTTGATATCAGTACTTCGGTACATACAATCATTATACATAAAATTCTTTTACCCAAGTCTTTTGGGGGCTCTTGAATTAGTATGAGCCATTTTTATTAGTCGCTGCACAGTCTTTTTCTACCACTCCTTTCTCGACTCAGGTGTATGATCAATAGCCGGGTAGCCTGGTTTCTCTCTAAAGCCGCTCGCGTTTAGTTCGCTAAACTGGCCTGAGAAACACTCCGCCTTCGGGATAGGGAGGTTGAAGCCGAGGGCTGACCCACTTGAAGTCTAGAGATCAGATGTGTCATGTCAAAGCACGACAAAAGTACAATTTTAAGACCAATTTCATATTGGCACCAAAACAGCTTGATTCAATCTAGACGTAAAGTTTTTTACGCATGTTTGTTGGCCTTTTTTTTGAGCTTATAACATCTTTCACCTATTTTATGTTTCAGGAAGCGGGACATTCTCTTGGTTGAGGTGTTCGGCGTGAAACTCTTTTCTAAAACTATAGTTCGGCATCTTTCCTGCTGAACTCCACCTCGGTATTGTCAAAACATACATGACAGTTGAACTTGTTCCCGACGAGGTACGATCCTAGCGGCGGCCATTTTGCCCAACCCAATTCTCGGGGGCTACTGCATTGACAATCCAATGCAGAAAATTTAAGGGCAATATAGCTTTCGAGGAGATTATGATCCTCAGGTTGGTCGGACGCACCCAACCTGAGTCTCGAGGACTTTACACACCGCTTTTTGTGTCCCGAAGTATTCTGCTGAGCTAGGAGTTGATCCTCAGGCTGATTTTGCGAATCGACCTGAGTCTCAGGGGCTACTGGGATCAGCGGTCTTATGTCATCCTTCAGGTGCATCTCAGGTTTTAGACCGATACACACCTTGAGGGTTACTGGCTATATATCTTGGCAGAGAATAAATTGCACCAATCAAAATATTAACAAAAAATCGGCCCGCAGTCGGGGTGGTGCACCACCTCGGAAGCAGTCCGGCATAAAGCTCGGGCGCCAGTGGCTGGCTCCATAGAGGGCATTTCCGGCATTAAGCTCAGCTAAACTCCTTCAACTTTTTTGAACCAAGGTGATTTATGACACCTCGGATATAGTCCGGCGTTGGAGCTCGGATACAGTCTGGCATTGGAGCTTGGACATAGTCGGGCGTTGGAGCTTGGACACAGTCCGGTGTTGGAGCTTGGACATAGTCCGGCGTTGGAGCTTGGACATAGTCCGGCGTTGGAGCTCGGATACAGTCCGGCGTTGGAGCTTGGACATAGTCCGGCGTTGGAGCTTGGACACAGTCTGGCGTTGGAGCTTGGACATAGTCTGGCGTTGGAGCTTGGACATAGTCCGGCATTGGAGCTCGGATACAGTCCGGCGTTGGAGCTTGGACATAGTCCGGCGTTGGAGCTCAGATACAGTCCGACGTTGGAGCTTGGACATAGTCCGGCGTTGGTGCTTGGACATAGTCCGGCATTGGAGCTCGGATACAGTCCGGCGTTGGAGCTTGGACATAGTCCGGCGTTGGAGCTCGGATACAGTCCGACGTTGGAGCTTGGACATAGTCCGGCGTTGGTGCTCAGATACAGTCCGGCATTGGAGCTTGGACATAGTCTGGCATTGGAGCTCGGATACATTCCGACGTGGGAGCTCGGGAGCGGTCCGGCATTGGTGCTCGGCTGCAAAAGATACCTCGAATGCACTCCGGCGTTGGAGCTCGGACGCAAGAGGACGCTGCCGCCCGGGAACAACTTCAAACCCGAGGTGTGGCATAAAATAACAAGGCATTGATAAAGGCCGAAAACTTAAAGGGGCTCCTCGGATACCCGACGTGTAAACTCTTCGGATGCACTTCGACGATCCTCAAGATCAAAGATGAGAAGATTTGTTGAACCAGTTTTCAAGACCGACGACCGAAGATGAAGAACAGTTTGGAAGAATCGAGGAGCGTCCCCAACTTGAAGACCGGTTCAGGGGGCTACTGACGGTGTCCTGGACGAGGGGGTACTCACCACGTTGTCTCCCGACCAGCTGGATCGGGCCAAGGACCCCCCATGGTGGTTCATCATGGGCCACTTCGGGCAGCCCATGCCGCATACAAGGAGGTTTCCACAAGACTTGGCGCCTAAGCCATGGACTCTCCTAAACACTAGGCCTCCGGTGTGTTATATAAACCGAGGCCAGGCTAGTCAATAGACAATCTCATATTCATTAGATCAATCTCGTGGTAGACACATGTACCCTGTACCACACCCATATCAATATAATCAAAAGCAGGATGTAGGGTTTTACCTCCATCAAGAGGGCCCGAACCTGGGTAAAATCTCGTGTCCATGTTACCATCGCTCCAAGATGCCTAGCTTAGGACCCCTACTACAAGATACGCCGGATATTGAACCGACATCTATTAGTCATCAAAAAAGTACTACGCGCATGCTCCTAGGGGGATAGATTGGTAGGAAAAAACCATGGGGGGGGGGGGGGGGGGGGGGGGGGGGGGGGGGGGGGGGGGGGGGGGGGGGGGGGGGGGGGGGGGGGGGGGGGGGGGGGGGGGGGGGGGGGGGGGGGGGGGGGGGGGGGGGGGGGGGGGGGGGGGGGGGGGGGGGGGGGGGGGGGGGGGGGGGGGGGGGGGGGGGGGGGGGGGGGGGGGGGGGGGGGGGGGGGGGGGGGGGGGGGGGGGGGGGGGGGGGGGGGGGGGGGGATGCACTATATATGAAAGTTTTTATTATATCCCTCTTGGATGCCTATCATATTTGGACTAATTTTATAACCAAAGCAAATTACCATGCTGTTCTAAAGACTCTCAAAATAATATAAGTGAAGTACGAGAGTTCATCAATTTCTATAAAATAAAACCACCGCCATGCTCTAAAAAGATATAAGTGAAGCACTAGAGCAAAATTGCCTAGCTAAAAAGATATAAGTGAAGCACATAGAGTATTATAATAAATCACGATCCATGCATGCCTCTCTCAAAATGTGTGTACAACAAGGATGATTGTGGCAAACTAAAAAGCAAAGACTCAAATCATGCGAGAGTTCATGTGGTGAATAAAAATACAGCCTCAAGTAAAGTTACCGATAGACGAAGACGAAAGAGGGGATGCCTTCCCGGGGCGTCCCCAAGCTTAGGCTTTTTTACATCCTTGAATATTACCTTGGGGTGCCTTGGGCATACCCAAGCTTAGGATCTTGCCACTCCTTATTCCATAGTCCATCAAATCCTTACCCAAAACTTGAAAACTTCACAACACAAAACTCCAACAGAAAATCTCATAAGCTCCGTTAGTATAAGAAAATAAATCACCACTTTAGGTACTGTTGTGAACTCATTCTTTATTTAGGGGGGGGGGGGGGGGGGGGGGGGGGGGGGGGGGGGGGGGGGGGGGGGGGGGGGGGGGGGGGGGGGGGGGGGGGGGGGGGGGGGGGGGGGGGGGGGGGGGGGGGGGGGGGGGGGGGGGGGGGGGGGGGGGGGGGGGGGGGGGGGGGGGGGGGGGGGGGGGGGGGGGGGGGGGGGGGGGGGGGGGGGGGGGGGGGGGGGGGGGGGGGGGGGGGGGGGGGGGGGGGGGGGGGGGGGGGGGGGGGGGGGGGGGGGGGGGGGGGGGGGGGGGGGGGGGGGGGGGGGGGGGGGGGGGGGGGGGGGGGGGGGGGGGGGGGGGGGGGGGGGGGGGGGGGGGGGGGGGGGGGGGGGGGGGGGGGGGGGGGGGGGGGGGGGGGGGGGGGGGGGGGGGGGGGGGGGGGGGGGGGGGGGGGGGGGGGGGGGGGGGGGGGGGGGGGGGGGGGGGGGGGGGGGGGGGGGGGGGGGGGGGGGGGGGGGGGGGGGGGGGGGGGGGGGGGGGGGGGGGGGGGGGGGGGGGGGGGGGGGGGGGGGGGGGGGGGGGGGGGGGGGGGGGGGGGGGGGGGGGGGGGGGGGGGGGGGGGGGGGGGGGGGGGGGGGGGGGGGGGGGGGGGGGGGGGGGGGGGGGGGGGGGGGGGGGGGGGGGGGGGGGGGGGGGGGGGGGGGGGGGGGGGGGGGGGGGGGGGGGGGGGGGGGGGGGGGGGGGGGGGGGGGGGGGGGGGGGGGGGGGGGGGGGGGGGGGGGGGGGGGGGGGGGGGGGGGGGGGGGGGGGGGGGGGGGGGGGGGGGGGGGGGGGGGGGGGGGGGGGGGGGGGGGGGGGGGGGGGGGGGGGGGGGGGGGGGGGGGGGGGGGGGGGGGGGGGGGGGGGGGGGGGGGGGGGGGGGGGGGGGGGGGGGGGGGGGGGGGGGGGGGGGGGGGGGGGGGGGGGGGGGGGGGGGGGGGGGGGGGGGGGGGGGGGGGGGGGGGGGGGGGGGGGGGGGGGGGGGGGGGGGGGGGGGGGGGGGGGGGGGGGGGGGGGGGGGGGGGGGGGGGGGGGGGGGGGGGGGGGGGGGGGGGGGGGGGGGGGGGGGGGGGGGGGGGGGGGGGGGGGGGGGGGGGGGGGGGGGGGGGGGGGGGGGGGGGGGGGGGGGGGGGGGGGGGGGGGGGGGGGGGGGGGGGGGGGGGGGGGGGGGGGGGGGGGGGGGGGGGGGGGGGGGGGGGGGGGGGGGGGGGGGGGGGGGGGGGGGGGGGGGGGGGGGGGGGGGGGGGGGGGGGGGGGGGGGGGGGGGGGGGGGGGGGGGGGGGGGGGGGGGGGGGGGGGGGGGGGGGGGGGGGGGGGGGGGGGGGGGGGGGGGGGGGGGGGGGGGGGGGGGGGGGGGGGGGGGGGGGGGGGGGGGGGGGGGGGGGGGGGGGGGGGGGGGGGGGGGGGGGGGGGGGGGGGGGGGGGGGGGGGGGGGGGGGGGGGGGGGGGGGGGGGGGGGGGGGGGGGGGGGGGGGGGGGGGGGGGGGGGGGGGGGGGGGGGGGGGGGGGGGGGGGGGGGGGGGGGGGGGGGGGGGGGGGGGGGGGGGGGGGGGGGGGGGGGGGGGGGGGGGGGGGGGGGGGGGGGGGGGGGGGGGGGGGGGGGGGGGGGGGGGGGGGGGGGGGGGGGGGGGGGGGGGGGGGGGGGGGGGGGGGGGGGGGGGGGGGGGGGGGGGGGGGGGGGGGGGGGGGGGGGGGGGGGGGGGGGGGGGGGGGGGGGGGGGGGGGGGGGGGGGGGGGGGGGGGGGGGGGGGGGGGGGGGGGGGGGGGGGGGGGGGGGGGGGGGGGGGGGGGGGGGGGGGGGGGGGGGGGGGGGGGGGGGGGGGGGGGGGGGGGGGGGGGGGGGGGGGGGGGGGGGGGGGGGGGGGGGGGGGGGGGGGGGGGGGGGGGGGGGGGGGGGGGGGGGGGGGGGGGGGGGGGGGGGGGGGGGGGGGGGGGGGGGGGGGGGGGGGGGGGGGGGGGGGGGGGGGGGGGGGGGGGGGGGGGGGGGGGGGGGGGGGGGGGGGGGGGGGGGGGGGGGGGGGGGGGGGGGGGGGGGGGGGGGGGGGGGGGGGGGGGGGGGGGGGGGGGGGGGGGGGGGGGGGGGGGGGGGGGGGGGGGGGGGGGGGGGGGGGGGGGGGGGGGGGGGGGGGGGGGGGGGGGGGGGGGGGGGGGGGGGGGGGGGGGGGGGGGGGGGGGGGGGGGGGGGGGGGGGGGGGGGGGGGGGGGGGGGGGGGGGGGGGGGGGGGGGGGGGGGGGGGGGGGGGGGGGGGGGGGATTCCCATATATCCCCAAACCAATAGAGGCATCCACGAAAACACTTTTCCACCGCCACAACCTTCTGTACCCGTGAGATCCCATCTAGGGATCTTTTCGGCACCCTGCCGGAGGGGGATTCAATCACAGAGGGCTTCTACATCAACTCTATTGCCCTTCCGATGAAGCGTGAGTAGTTTACCATAGACCTACGGGTCCATAGCTAGTAGCTAGATGGATTCTTCTCTCTCTTTGATTCTCAATACCATGTTCTCCTCGATGTTCTTGGAGATCTATTCGGTGTAATACTCTTTTGCGGTGTGTTTGCCGAGATCCGATGAATTGTGGATTTATGATCAGCTTATCTATGAATATTATTTGAATCTCCTCTGAATTCTTTTATGCATGATTTGATATATTTGTAATTCTCTTCGAACTATCGGTTTGGTTTTACCAACTAGATTGGTTTTTCTTGCAACGAGAGAAGTGCTTAGCTTTGGGTTCAATCTTGCGGTGTCCTTTCCCAGTGACAGTAGGGGCAGCAAGGCACGTATTGTATTGTTTCCATCGAGGATAAAAATATGAGGTTTTCATCATATTGCTTGAGTTAATTCCTCTACATCATGTCATCCTGCTTAATGCGTTACTCCATTCTTTATGAACTGAATACTCCAGATGCATGCTGGATAGCGGTTGATGTGTGGAGTAACGGTAGTAGATGCAGAATCATTTCAGTCTACTTGACACAGACGTGATGCCTATATTTATGATCATTGCATTAGATATCATCATAACTTTGCCCTTTTCTATCAATTGCTCGGCAGTAATTTGTTCGCCCATCGTATTATTTTCTATCTTGAGAGAAGCCCATAGTGAAACCCATGGCCCCCGGGTCCATTTTCCATCATATAAGTTTCCGATCTATAATATTAGTTTCCGATCTACTATTCTTGCAATCTTTTACTTTCCGTTCTATAAACAAAAAATACCAAAAAATATTTACTTTATCGTTTATCTATCTCTATCAGATCTCACTTTTGCAAGTAACCTTGAAGGGATTGACAACCCCTTTATCGTGTTGGCTGCAAGTTGTTTGATTGTTTGTGCAGGTATTCGGTGACTTGTGCGTTGTCTCCTACTGGATTGATACCTTGGTTCTCAAACTGAGGGAAATACTTATCTCTACTTTGCTGCATCACCCTTTCCTCTTCAAGGGAAAAACCAACGCAAGCTCAAGAAGTAGCAGGCAGAATTTCTGGCGCCGTTGCCGGGGAGATCTATGCCAAGTCAAGACATACCAAGTACCCATCATAAACTCTCATCTCTTGCATTACATTATTCGCCATTCGCCTCTCGTTTTCCTCTCCCCCACTTCTAAAATGGTTTTCGAAAACATTTGCCTTTTCTCTAGCTCTCCTCTTCTTGCTTAAGTTCACCTTTCTTTCGCTATGGCCGACTCTAAAAGGGCTACGGGTTTTCTCCCGAGTTTTAATGCTTTGGATAGCCCCTCTGTCCTTTCCAAGCTCATAAATAATGATGCTACGAAAAGACTTACCGGGGTTGTTAAGGAAAACTTGAACAATTTTGATGAAGATGATCCCAGAATTTTCCGTTATTTGCTTGATGAATCTTTGAAAAATGCTTGGGATAGGCTGTTAAGAATTCAAGCTAGCTTTGTGCCCCAATATCATATTGAGATTTACTTGAAAAGCTTTTATGTTGGTTTACCTCCTTCTTTTAAGCAAGTTTTGGATTCTATATTTGAAAAAGGTTTTCTTCGAGGGGATGCCATAGATACTTACGATAAGATGAAAACCATATTTGGGCACCCCAAAGGAGAAAATGTTGAATCAACTGCTCTTATCTGCCTTTATCAAAATGAAATAATCAGAGAGATGAAGGCTAGTTTAGATGCAAATTTTCGTAAGGTGCTTAATCTTTCTTGTACTATTAATGGCCATGTGCTTTCATAAAATAGAAAGATAAATGCCATGGATAAGACATTCTCTCTTTGCTTCCAAAAGGGGGAGGATGACAATACTTAGATCTATTTGTGTTTTATGCCTAGCTAAGGGCGTTAAACAATAGCGCTTATTGGGAGGCAATACAATTTTATTTTT
>JAAAWM010011704.1:92500-97434 GCA_036873465.1 Thinopyrum obtusiflorum
CATCCGACCAGTATCCGCCATGGCGGATTCGCCGCATTGGTTTTAGACCCAATCGTCGATGGATTTCACCTCACGAGAGTCCTGATGGACGGCGGCAGTAGCCTGAACCTGCTTTATCAGGATACAGTGCGCAAGATGGGCATAGACCCTTCAAGGATTAAACCTACAAAGACAACCTTCAAAGGCGTCATACCAGGTGTCGAGGCCAGTTGTACAGGCTCAGTTACACTGGAAGTGGTCTTCGGATCCCCGGATAATTTCCGAAGCGAGGAGTTAATCTTCGACATAGTCCCGTTCCGCAGTGGCTATCACGCTCTGCTCGGACGAACCGCGTTCGCAAAATTCAACGCGGTGCCGCATTATGCATACCTTAAGCTCAAGATGCCAGGCCCTCGTGGAGTCATCACGGTCAATGGAAACACGGAACGCTCCCTCCGAACGGAGGAACATACAGCGGCTCTCGCGGCAGAAGTACAGAGCAGCCTTTTAAGGCAATTTTCGAGTCCGGCCGTTAAACGACCGGACACGGCCAAACGCGCCCGGAGCAACATCAACCAAGACCACCTGGCACGTTCCGAGCACGCGTAGCAATGCGGCCTCAACCCCAGCCCTCGCACAATTGTAAGACAAACTCTCCGCGTACATAATTACGCCCTGGAGATACCATGGGCATAGGGGGAGAGGCACAACCACAACAGACCCAGAGTGCGGTTCGACCACACCAGGGGCTCCCAAGTGTGTCGCTCTTTTTATCTTTTATTTCTCTCTTTTTTATACAGAACTCTGTCCGGCGGCGAACCTGCCGAACTCATGATGCAACAGCCAGGGAGGGACAAAGGCCGCGACGAACACTCAGGTGGTCTCCATTACGAGCATTAAATTTGTTAAATACACCATTCCGCGGCCTACCCCTGGAGGGAGACGCCTTTAATTCGTCCAATCCCTTGCTTTCCGCACTATTTGTATCATTCCGCACTCATAGCAGATCTTCTCGAATAAAATGCAGCACTTTTTGCCCATAATTGCATTACCTTATATATATATGTTCATTTACGACATGTTGCATCCGTACATTTTGGTACGGCCAAATACACCAGGGGCTTATGTTCCCCGCATTATGGTGTGATAAAGTCCGAACACTTTCACAAGTGCGGCACCCCGAACTTATAGCATTATATGAATCGGCTCCGAATCATGTCTTGGGTCAATAGTTGGGTTTGCCCGGCTCCCATGTTTGGCACCTTACGTTCCGTTCTATCGGCTAAGGTAGCACTGGGAGAACCACTGCGATTGCGCCCCGGTTGAGCCGGGTTAACGCCTCAGTGGAGAAAGCTAAAACTGACTGTCATGATAAGGCGAGAGACTGGTCGCTGTTCGAGAGGTCCTTTCGGGTCCTTAAAGACCTACGCCGCTTCGAGCGAAGTTCCGGATAATGTCCGACGAAGGCGTGGATAGCGCCCCTAATTCGGTCTTCCGAATACTAGGGGCTTCGCCGAAATTTAAAATTATAGAATTCTATGGCTAAGTGAGAGTGTTCAAGCACTATAAGTCCGGTTGCCTTGTTCGTTGTGTTGAGCGCCTCCCTAGATGGACCCAAAAATGGGAACAAGAGTGCTCAAGTTTATCCCGAACACCCCAGCACTCGTGGCATGGGGGCTGAAGCCGACGACTTGCCATCTCTCAGATTTAATAAACGGCCGCACAGAAGGTAATATTTTAAATTAACAAGCGTTGCTTAGCGCATATGAACAAAGTTTTCAGCGCACAGGATAACACATTGCGAATTTACTCAATAATTACATCCCTGGGGCACTCATCCGCAATCTTGCGGGCACCCTTCAGGACAGTCTTATAGTACATCTCGGGCGTACGATATTCCTTGCCCGCTGGTGGCGCGTCAGTGATTAGCTTCTCCGCATCCAGCTTGCCCCAATGCACCTTTGCGCGGGCAAGGGCCCGACGAGCACCTTCAATACAGGCGGAGCGCTTGATAACCTCCACCCAGGGGCACGCATCCACCAACCGTCGCACGAGACCGAAGTAGCTCCCAGGCATGGCCTCTCCAGGCCACAGCCGGACTATGAGGCCCTTCATGGCCTGCTCGGCCACCTTGTGGAGCTCGACCAGCTGCTTCAGCTGGTCGCTAGGGGGCACCGGATGGCCGGCCTCAGCATACTGAGACCAGAAGACCTTCTCCGTTGAGCTCCCCTCCTCGGCTCGGTAGAATGCGGCGGCATCAGACACGCTGCGAGGCAGATCTGCAAACGCCCCTGGAGAGCTCCGAATTCGGGTAAGTAACACGTAATTTACATTCACATGCTTGCTTTGCATGAAAAATGCCTTACCCGCCGCTATCTTCCTCACCAACTCAATCTCCTGAAGGGACTTATGGGCATCGGCCTTGGCAGTTTTGGCACTTTCGAGAGCCGAGGCAAGCTCGGACTCTCGAGTCTTTGAGTCACGCTCCAAACTCTCATGCTTTTCCATGAGAGCCTGGAGCTCTTGCCGAACCACCGCCACCCGCGCCTCCTGCTTTTCTCGCTCTGCCCGTTCCGCGGCCGCATTGCGTTCGGCCGCGGACACGGCCTCCTTCAGGGTCGCCACCTCGTTCGTGGCCCCTGCAGTACCCATGTTATCCTTGTTATTTTTTGTTGCAACCTAAATCCTTTTCTGTAAGGTACAAGTTCAAAGTGGTGTTACTCACCTTCTTTGTCCTGGAGCTGCTTCTTGGCGCGGCCGAGCTCTTGCTCGGACCGCTCGAGCTCCTGCTTCAAAGCACCGACCTCCGCAGTCAGTGCGGCAGAGGTCAGCAGCGCAGCCTGCAACCCATATTGACATAATTTTTTAGCAACCCTGCGTATATCTTTTTTTTGGGGGGGGGGGGGGGGGGGGGGGGGGGGGGGGGGGGGGGGGGGGGGGGGGGGGGGGGGGGGGGGGGGGGGGGGGGGGGGGGGGGGGGGGGGGGGGGGGGGGGGGGGGGGGGGGGGGGGGGGGGGGGGGGGGGGGGGGGGGGGGGGGGGGGGGGGGGGGGGGGGGGGGGGGGGGGGGGGGGGGGGGGGGGGGGGGGGGGGGGGGGGGGGGGGGGGGGGGGGGGGGGGGGGGGGGGGGGGGGGGGGGGGGGGGGGGGGGGGGGGGGGGGGGGGGGGGGGGGGGGGGGGGGGGGGGGGGGGGGGGGGGGGGGGGGGGGGGGGGGGGGGGGGGGGGGGGGGGGGGGGGGGGGGGGGGGGGGGGGGGGGGGGGGGGGGGGGGGGGGGGGGGGGGGGGGGGGGGGGGGGGGGGGGGGGGGGGGGGGGGGGGGGGGGGGGGGGGGGGGGGGGGGGGGGGGGGGGGGGGGGGGGGGGGGGGGGGGGGGGGGGGGGGGGGGGGGGGGGGGGGGGGGGGGGGGGGGGGGGGGGGGGGGGGGGGGGGGGGGGGGGGGGGGGGGGGGGGGGGGGGGGGGGGGGGGGGGGGGGGGGGGGGGGGGGGGGGGGGGGGGGGGGGGGGGGGGGGGGGGGGGGGGGGGGGGGGGGGGGGGGGGGGGGGGGGGGGGGGGGGGGGGGGGGGGGGGGGGGGGGGGGGGGGGGGGGGGGGGGGGGGGGGGGGGGGGGGGGGGGGGGGGGGGGGGGGGGGGGGGGGGGGGGGGGGGGGGGGGGGGGGGGGGGGGGGGGGGGGGGGGGGGGGGGGGGGGGGGGGGGGGGGGGGGGGGGGGGGGGGGGGGGGGGGGGGGGGGGGGGGGGGGGGGGGGGGGGGGGGGGGGGGGGGGGGGGGGGGGGGGGGGGGGGGGGGGGGGGGGGGGGGGGGGGGGGGGGGGGGGGGGGGGGGGGGGGGGGGGGGGGGGGGGGGGGGGGGGGGGGGGGGGGGGGGGGGGGGGGGGGGGGGGGGGGGGGGGGGGGGGGGGGGGGGGGGGGGGGGGGGGGGGGGGGGGGGGGGGGGGGGGGGGGGGGGGGGGGGGGGGGGGGGGGGGGGGGGGGGGGGGGGGGGGGGGGGGGGGGGGGGGGGGGGGGGGGGGGGGGGGGGGGGAGATGGCAAGTCGTCGGCTTCAGCCCCCATGCCACGAGTGTTGGGGTGTTCGGGATAAACTTGAGCACTCTTGTTCCCATTTTTGGGTCCATCTAGGGAGGCGCTCAACATAGCGAACAAGGCAACTGGACTTATAATGCTTGAACACTCTCACTTAGCCATAGAATTCTATAATTTTAAATTTCGGCGAAGCCCCTAGTCTTCGGAAGGACGAATTTGGGGCGCTATCCACGCCTGGGCCGGACAAGATCCGGCTCCTTGCTCTAAGCGGCATAAGTCTTTAAGGACTCGCAAAAACCTCTCGAACAGCGACCGGCTCTCGCCTCATCATGACGGTCAGTTTTAGCTTTCTCCACTGAGGCGTTAACCCACCTCAACTGGGGCGCAATCGCAGTGGTTCTCCCAGTGCTACCTTAGCCGATATAACAGAACGTAAGGTACCAAAACATGGGAGCCGGGCAAACCCAACTATTGACCCAAGACATGATTCGGAGCCGATGCATATAATGTTATAAGTTCGGGGTGCCGCACTTGTGAAAGTGTTCGGACTTATCACACCATGATGCGGGAAACATAAGCCCCTGGTGTGTGTTAACCGTACCAAAGTGTACGGATGCAACATGTCGTAAATGAACATATGTATGAAAAAGAAATGCAATTATAAGCAAAAAGGTGTTGCATTGTTTTATTCAATAAGTGCTGCTATGAATGCAGAATGATACAAATAGTGCGATAAGCAAGGGACGGGATTGTTAAACGTGTCCCCCTCCAGGGGTAGGCTGCGGATTGGTGTATAAAAAATGCTCGTAATGGAGACCACCTGTATATTCGTTGTAGCCTTTATCCTTCCTTGGCTGTTGCATCATGAGTTCGGCAGGTCTGCTGCCGGACAGGGCCTCTGTCTAACGGAGTCCTGTGGGTAAAAAATAAAAGGT
>JAAAWM010011705.1:0-97446 GCA_036873465.1 Thinopyrum obtusiflorum
TTTTTGTGTAACTAGTTACTCCTGTCTTTCTACTTCCTTTCGCTGATATGTGGAGCATCCGGCAACGGGGCCCACGTGCCATATGCACAAATTAGAGTGCACAACTGCACGGTAGACACACCCCGGTCGTAGCGCCGCAGTAATGCCCAATGAGCCGTCAAATCACAAACCCCCCTTTCCAGCTTTAGCAGTAAGCTGGACGGACGAAGCAGCAATATTTCACTGGGCCTGAATCCCCTTCTCCCTCGTCTGCTTGTTCAGAGAAAACCCCCTCTCGGCGATTGCATAGGGTTTTCTCATGGAGAACCAGGTACGAATTCTTCATCCATCCCCGATAAATCCAAGTCCCTTGGTCGCGGGTAATCCTAGGATGGCAGCCGCCACCGTTGATGCATTTTTCTTCCTACTGAATCTAGTGTGTTTCATTTGCAGTGCCCAAAGTGCGAGGACCCTACAGGTTTCCGCGCCCTCGGCGAGACGTCACACTTGTTCCTTCTCATCCTAACACAGGATTTTAAAATGCGCACAGTATGTTCCTAGAATCCTCTTTTCTATCCGGGAGGGTGGTTTTTTTTTAACATGCTGTCGACTAATTTGGAAATTTGTATTGCTATATTTGGATAAAAGGTACTACCAGTACGATGGTCAACACTGACATGAAGGAGGAAGTTATTTCTAGATTTGGATAGGGAATACATTGTGTTCTCATATTATTTTTCCTGCAGTGCATTATTTGCTCTGCCAGAACACATGTACTCAAGATGCTCGGCCTTGCCATAACTGAATACACCAGTTTAATGGTCACAGTGAAGACAAGCCATGGATATAAGTTCCGAGTTGGGTTCATGAACCAAGAAGATCGCTGCTTTTTTTATGGCCGAACTTGGATAAACTTTCTCAAGTGTTACGGACTGAAAGTTGGCACACGAATGTTGATGGAAATAGCAGAACCTGGTCTCATCTTCACTGCGATCTTCCACCCCGATGTCGTTCCAATTGTTCATCCATGTTAGTTTTGTATCTGGTTCTTGCTTGTTGCGGGGGGGGGGGGGGGGGGGGGGGGGGGGGGGGGGGGGGGGGGGGGGGGGGGGGGGGGGGGGGGGGGGGGGGGGGGGGGGGGGGGGGGGGGGGGGGGGGGGGGGGGGGGGGGGGGGGGGGGGGGGGGGGGGGGGGGGGGGGGGGGGGGGGGGGGGGGGGGGGGGGGGGGGGGGGGGGGGGGGGGGGGGGGGGGGGGGGGGGGGGGGGGGGGGGGGGGGGGGGGGGGGGGGGGGGGGGGGGGGGGGGGGGGGGGGGGGGGGGGGGGGGGGGGGGGGGGGGGGGGGGGGGGGGGGGGGGGGGGGGGGGGGGGGGGGGGGGGGGGGGGGGGGGGGGGGGGGGGGGGGGGGGGGGGGGGGGGGGGGGGGGGGGGGGGGGGGGGGGGGGGGGGGGGGGGGGGGGGGGGGGGGGGGGGGGGGGGGGGGGGGGGGGGGGGGGGGGGGGGGGGGGGGGGGGGGGGGGGGGGGGGGGGGGGGGGGGGGGGGGGGGGGGGGGGGGGGGGGGGGGGGGGGGGGGGGGGGGGGGGGGGGGGGGGGGGGGGGGGGGGGGGGGGGGGGGGGGGGGGGGGGGGGGGGGGGGGGGGGGGGGGGGGGGGGGGGGGGGGGGGGGGGGGGGGGGGGGGGGGGGGGGGGGGGGGGGGGGGGGGGGGGGGGGGGGGGGGGGGGGGGGGGGGGGGGGGGGGGGGGGGGGGGGGGGGGGGGGGGGGGGGGGGGGGGGGGGGGGGGGGGGGGGGGGGGGGGGGGGGGGGGGGGGGGGGGGGGGGGGGGGGGGGGGGGGGGGGGGGGGGGGGGGGGGGGGGGGGGGGGGGGGGGGGGGGGGGGGGGGGGGGGGGGGGGGGGGGGGGGGGGGGGGGGGGGGGGGGGGGGGGGGGGGGGGGGGGGGGGGGGGGGGGGGGGGGGGGGGGGGGGGGGGGGGGGGGGGGGGGGGGGGGGGGGGGGGGGGGGGGGGGGGGGGGGGGGGGGGGGGGGGGGGGGGGGGGGGGGGGGGGGGGGGGGGGGGGGGGGGGGGGGGGGGGGGGGGGGGGGGGGGGGGGGGGGGGGGGGGGGGGGGGGGGGGGGGGGGGGGGGGGGGGGGGGGGGGGGGGGGGGGGGGGGGGGGGGGGGGGGGGGGGGGGGGGGGGGGGGGGGGGGGGGGGGGGGGGGGGGGGGGGGGGGGGGGGGGGGGGGGGGGGGGGGGGGGGGGGGGGGGGGGGGGGGGGGGGGGGGGGGGGGGGGGGGGGGGGGGGGGGGGGGGGGGGGGGGGGGGGGGGGGGGGGGGGGGGGGGGGGGGGGGGGGGGGGGGGGGGGGGGGGGGGGGGGGGGGGGGGGGGGGGGGGGGGGGGGGGGGGGGGGGGGGGGGGGGGGGGGGGGGGGGGGGGGGGGGGGGGGGGGGGGGGGGGGGGGGGGGGGGGGGGGGGGGGGGGGGGGGGGGGGGGGGGGGGGGGGGGGGGGGGGGGGTCCATGGCTCTAAAGCGAATATCCTGTTTATTGACCACATTGCGAGATGAAGCCGCTTTCAGAAGGTTGTGGATGCGCGGGGTGGCGCCTGGGCCTTGTCCTGGGGCTTGGCGGCCTCACCCTTGGTTAACTGTAGGCAAAGTAGCACTGTTCGAGGCGTGCGTTGTACGGTTGAACCTGTATAAGTACTCATACTGCTTTCAGCTATGGTTGTTAAGTGCCCCTGCTAGTTTCAGTTAAGGTTGTTAAGTACTCCTGCTGCTTTTACAGTCTGTCATGTTTCTTCAGTCCTGTCTTCCTCCAGCCGCCAAAACCAAACCAGTGCCGGCGGGGCCGCCTGCTTCCGCCTCCCACGGCTGGCTGCGCCTCAGCGCACGCATCGCCGCCCCACCGTCCCCTAAATCGTTAACGCCGACGTCCGAGGCCTCGCCGTCGTCCTCCGCGTGCTTTGGTGCGCTCGCCGTGGCGCCGCCCTCTCGCGTTGTCAACATGGTCAACAAACAACAGGAATCGGCAGAAGTACGTGGAGAGGATGACAGTACGGGCCCACCATGTCAGCGTATGGAAAAATAAAATGCTTCCTCCTAGTGTTTTCCTGACATCTGGGACCCACGACATTGTGAGCGTATATAGTCAATAGACAAGAGAACAGCACAAGATTGGCTGACACCTGGGACGTAGCTGCTTGAGCAGTATTTTTTTTGTTATTGTTGAGACGGAGCAGGGTTTGAACTGGGCTGGGGGGGGGGGGGGGGGGGGGGGGGGGGGGGGGGGGGGGGGGGGGGGGGGGGGGGGGGGGGGGGGGGGGGGGGGGGGGGGGGGGGGGGGGGGGGGGGGGGGGGGGGGGGGGGGGGGGGGGGGGGGGGGGGGGGGGGGGGGGGGGGGGGGGGGGGGGGGGGGGGGGGGGGGGGGGGGGGGGGGGGGGGGGGGGGGGGGGGGGGGGGGGGGGGGGGGGGGGGGGGGGGGGGGGGGGGGGGGGGGGGGGGGGGGGGGGGGGGGGGGGGGGGGGGGGGGGGGGGGGGGGGGGGGGGGGGGGGGGGGGGGGGGGGGGGGGGGGGGGGGGGGGGGGGGGGGGGGGGGGGGGGGGGGGGGGGGGGGGGGGGGGGGGGGGGGGGGGGGGGGGGGGGGGGGGGGGGGGGGGGGGGGGGGGGGGGGGGGGGGGGGGGGGGGGGGGGGGGGGGGGGGGGGGGGGGGGGGGGGGGGGGGGGGGGGGGGGGGGGGGGGGGGGGGGGGGGGGGGGGGGGGGGGGGGGGGGGGGGGGGGGGGGGGGGGGGGGGGGGGGGGGGGGGGGGGGGGGGGGGGGGGGGGGGGGGGGGGGGGGGGGGGGGGGGGGGGGGGGGGGGGGGGGGGGGGGGGGGGGGGGGGGGGGGGGGGGGGGGGGGGGGGGGGGGGGGGGGGGGGGGGGGGGGGGGGGGGGGGGGGGGGGGGGGGGGGGGGGGGGGGGGGGGGGGGGGGGGGGGGGGGGGGGGGGGGGGGGGGGGGGGGGGGGGGGGGGGGGGGGGGGGGGGGGGGGGGGGGGGGGGGGGGGGGGGGGGGGGGGGGGGGGGGGGGGGGGGGGGGGGGGGGGGGGGGGGGGGGGGGGGGGGGGGGGGGGGGGGGGGGGGGGGGGGGGGGGGGGGGGGGGGGGGGGGGGGGGGGGGGGGGGGGGGGGGGGGGGGGGGGGGGGGGGGGGGGGGGGGGGGGGGGGGGGGGGGGGGGGGGGGGGGGGGGGGGGGGGGGGGGGGGGGGGGGGGGGGGGGGGGGGGGGGGGGGGGGGGGGGGGGGGGGGGGGGGGGGGGGGGGGGGGGGGGGGGGGGGGGGGGGGGGGGGGGGGGGGGGGGGGGGGGGGGGGGGGGGGGGGGGGGGGGGGGGGGGGGGGGGGGGGGGGGGGGGGGGGGGGGGGGGGGGGGGGGGGGGGGGGGGGGGGGGGGGGGGGGGGGGGGGGGGGGGGGGGGGGGGGGGGGGGGGGGGGGGGGGGGGGGGGGGGGGGGGGGGGGGGGGGGGGGGGGGGGGGGGGGGGGGGGGGGGGGGGGGGGGGGGGGGGGGGGGGGGGGGGGGGGGGGGGGGGGGGGGGGGGGGGGGGGGGGGGGGGGGGGGGGGGGGGGGGGGGGGGGGGGGGGGGGGGGGGGGGGGGGGGGGGGGGGGGGGGGGGGGGGGGGGGGGGGGGGGGGGGGGGGGGGGGGGGGGGGGGGGGGGGGGGGGGGGGGGGGGGGGGGGGGGGGGGGGGGGGGGGGGGGGGGGGGGGGGGGGGGGGGGGGGGGGGGGGGGGGGGGGGGGGGGGGGGGGGGGGGGGGGGGGGGGGGGGGGGGGGGGGGGGGGGGGGGGGGGGGGGGGGGGGGGGGGGGGGGGGGGGGGGGGGGGGGGGGGGGGGGGGGGGGGGGGGGGGGGGGGGGGGGGGGGGGGGGGGGGGGGGGGGGGGGGGGGGGGGGGGGGGGGGGGGGGGGGGGGGGGGGGGGGGGGGGGGGGGGGGGGGGGGGGGGGGGGGGGGGGGGGGGGGGGGGGGGGGGGGGGGGGGGGGGGGGGGGGGGGGGGGGGGGGGGGGGGGGGGGGGGGGGGGGGGGGGGGGGGGGGGGGGGGGGGGGGGGGGGGGGGGGGGGGGGGGGGGGGGGGGGGGGGGGGGGGGGGGGGGGGGGGGGGGGGGGGGGGGGGGGGGGGGGGGGGGGGGGGGGGGGGGGGGGGGGGGGGGGGGGGGGGGGGGGGGGGGGGGGGGGGGGGGGGGGGGGGGGGGGGGGGGGGGGGGGGGGGGGGGGGGGGGGGGGGGGGGGGGGGGGGGGGGGGGGGGGGGGGGGGGGGGGGGGGGGGGGGGGGGGGGGGGGGGGGGGGGGGGGGGGGGGGGGGGGGGGGGGGGGGGGGGGGGGGGGGGGGGGGGGGGGGGGGGGGGGGGGGGGGGGGGGGGGGGGGGGGGGGGGGGGGGGGGGGGGGGGGGGGGGGGGGGGGGGGGGGGGGGGGGGGGGGGGGGGGGGGGGGGGGGGGGGGGGGGGGGGGGGGGGGGGGGGGGGGGGGGGGGGGGGGGGGGGGGGGGGGGGGGGGGGGGGGGGGGGGGGGGGGGGGGGGGGGGGGGGGGGGGGGGGGGGGGGGGGGGGGGGGGGGGGGGGGGGGGGGGGGGGGGGGGGGGGGGGGGGGGGGGGGGGGGGGGGGGGGGGGGGGGGGGGGGGGGGGGGGGGGGGGGGGGGGGGGGGGGGGGGGGGGGGGGGGGGGGGGGGGGGGGGGGGGGGGGGGGGGGGGGGGGGGGGGGGGGGGGGGGGGGGGGGGGGGGGGGGGGGGGGGGGGGGGGGGGGGGGGGGGGGGGGGGGGGGGGGGGGGGGGGGGGGGGGGGGGGGGGGGGGGGGGGGGGGGGGGGGGGGGGGGGGGGGGGGGGGGGGGGGGGGGGGGGGGGGGGGGGGGGGGGGGGGGGGGGGGGGGGGGGGGGGGGGGGGGGGGGGGGGGGGGGGGGGGGGGGGGGGGGGGGGGGGGGGGGGGGGGGGGGGGGGGGGGGGGGGGGGGGGGGGGGGGGGGGGGGGGGGGGGGGGGGGGGGCTCCCGTGCAGGCCTCACCGCCCCTACTACTCCCACCGCTGGCCAGGGCATCCCTCTACTCACCCACACCCCCTGTTATTCTGCGGCGACGGCTGCCTCACACCGCAGCCGTACCAGTGAACCATCGTACTCCTCTCCGCGTGGGCATCCACTGCCGCGTCTTCCCCGGCTCCGCGTCGTCCCCTTCCTAGGCCTCGCCGTCGTCCACCGCCCTGGTGCTCTCGGCGCAGCGTGGTCAACGTGGTCAAGGAACGACTTCCATCGGAAGAGTACTGTCGTGGAGAGGCTGACAGCTGGGTCCACGGCAGCCGCAAGGAAGTGCCTCCTTATTACGCGAAAAATAATTATTCCTCCACCTGACAGCAGGGACCCACCGGACAGGCCACCGTATTTGGCGAAAAAAACGTTTCCCCCCTGACTGCTGGGACCCACCGGACGGGCCACCGTATTTCGCGAAAAAAACATTCCCCCCGCTGTCAGCTCGGACCCACCGGAAGTGCCTCCTTATTACGCACAAAAAAATGAATACTCCCCCTGCTAGTTGGGACCCACCTTGGTGGGAGGCTGACTTGTGGGCCTACTAAGTTGACGGGGACGGAGTGCTTTGTCAACTTAGTCAATATGAACGATTCTAGCTCCAGTGACCGTACGATGTCTATCCAACGGCCGTAGTGCTTCTTCAACCTCTGGTCTTCTTGCTCCAGCCGCCCAAAGCAGCGCCGGTCGGGCCGCCTGCTCCTGCCTCCCGTGGCCGGCTGTGATGCCGCGGAGGCCTCACCGCCCCCTACTACTCCCACCGCTGGCCAGGCCATCCCTCTACTCACCCACACCCCCTGTTATTCTGCGGCGACGGCAGCCTCACACCGCAGTCGAACCAGTGAACCCTTGTACTCCTCTCTGCGTGGGCATCCACTGCCGCGTCTTCCCTGGCTCCGCGTCGTCCCCTTCCTAGGCCTCGTCGTCGTCCACCGCCTTGATGCTCTCGACGTGGCGTGGTCAATGTGGTTAACGACCGACTTCCATCGGAAGAGTACTGTACGTGGAGAGGCTGACAGCTGGGTCCACGGCAGCCGCAAGGAAGTGCCTCCTTATTACGCGAAAAATAATTATTCCTGCACCTGAAGCGGGGACCCACCGGACGGGCCACCGTATTTCGTGAAAAAAACGTTTCCCCCCTGACTGCTGGGACCTACCAGCTACATCTTCGCACGCAAGGAAGTGCGTCCGGGCAAAAAAAATGATTCGCCCCCCTGACTGCTGGGACCCACCAGCTACATCTTCGCACGCAAGGAAGTGCCTGACAGTCGGGACCCACCTGGTCGAAGCGTACGTAGCGTTGTCATTCTGGTCGCGAACGTGTACGTACATACTGGTCGATGTAGAGGCGCGCACGTGTCATAGTAGAGGCGTGCACGTAGCATGTACACGTACGTACAGCGGCTAGGGTGCAAGAAAGTAAATACGGCCACGTACGTACATACGGGCGGGGTCTCGAACGCCTACTCGCGCGTACGTACGGCCCGGGCTCGTGTACATGGTTGGGTCGGAACGGAGAAACTGCGTCATCGTCGTGTTCATGGGGAGGCAACGGAATGCGTCGTGTTCATCGGGAGGCAACGGAACGCGTGGGAGCCAACCGGCTTGGACGGAACAGCCGATGGAAACGAGGCCTGGCGTACCGCAGAACGGAGGAAATGGCCTTGTGTTCGACCGGCCACGTTCGAAACGGGATCCTGTTCATCGGGAGGGGTCTGGCGTACCGCAAAACGGAAGAAACGGACCTCCTACGGTCGAAACGGGGGTCCTGTTGATCGGGAGGGGTGTGGCGTACCGCAAAACGGAGGAAACGAACTTGTGTTGGAGTGCTACGGTCGAAACGGGGGTCCTGTTCATCGGGAGGGGTGTGGCGTACCGCAAAACGGGACTCCACGGGATACTGTTCATCTCCACCGTCGACCCCCTCCAGCCTCCACGGGCTACTGTTCATCCACCGTCGACCTCCTCCAGCCTCCACCCGCGACTGTTCATCCACGGGCTCCTGTTCATCCAGCCTCCACCGCGCGCTACTCTACAGCAGTATTTTTTTTGTTATTGTTGAGACGGAGCAGGGTTTGAACTGGGCTGTGGCCCGTCTAGCCCAGGCTTATATTTTATGTTCACCATGTGACCAGCCCAGCTATTTTTTCTTTGTGAAAATGAGCCCAGTTTATTTTTTCTGAAGAATACCCAATCCAGGCCTATTTATTTTTTCTACGCCCTGATGGGCTGCAACTCCTTCAAGACGCCTGCAAATCTTGAAAGTAATATGAAATGGGTTGTAAATATAAAAACAGATGACAAATTGGTAATTACTTTATAATTTCTGAATTTTTTTTCACATTTTTAGATTCCTATTTCACTGGGCATTAACCTAATTTAAATATATCTTCAAAGTACTTTAAATCTGGCTCGACATTTCAGTATTAAAAATAGTTTGGAACCCACAGAAATATGCGAAATTGGCCCTGACCAACCAAAAAAACGGACTGCAATAAATTGCAAAAGAAGTCGCAATAAGCTATATATAAATTATTAAAAAAAGAGGGAATGGTCTGACTTTTGGGCCTATTAAATTGACGCGTATGCAAGATTTTTTTAGTTATTATATACGTCAACAAACGATTCTGGGGGGGGGGGGGGGGGGGGGGGGGGGGGGGGGGGGGGGGGGGGGGGGGGGGGGGGGGGGGGGGGGGGGGGGGGGGGGGGGGGGGGGGGGGGGGGGGGGGGGGGGGGGGGGGGGGGGGGGGGGGGGGGGGGGGGGGGGGGGGGGGGGGGGGGGGGGGGGGGGGGGGGGGGGGGGGGGGGGGGGGGGGGGGGGGGGGGGGGGGGGGGGGGGGGGGGGGGGGGGGGGGGGGGGGGGGGGGGGGGGGGGGGGGGGGGGGGGGGGGGGGGGGGGGGGGGGGGGGGGGGGGGGGGGGGGGGGGGGGGGGGGGGGGGGGGGGGGGGGGGGGGGGGGGGGGGGGGGGGGGGGGGGGGGGGGGGGGGGGGGGGGGGGGGGGGGGGGGGGGGGGGGGGGGGGGGGGGGGGGGGGGGGGGGGGGGGGGGGGGGGGGGGGGGGGGGGGGGGGGGGGGGGGGGGGGGGGGGGGGGGGGGGGGGGGGGGGGGGGGGGGGGGGGGGGGGGGGGGGGGGGGGGGGGGGGGGGGGGGGGGGGGGGGGGGGGGGGGGGGGGGGGGGGGGGGGGGGGGGGGGGGGGGGGGGGGGGGGGGGGGGGGGGGGGGGGGGGGGGGGGGGGGGGGGGGGGGGGGGGGGGGGGGGGGGGGGGGGGGGGGGGGGGGGGGGGGGGGGGGGGGGGGGGGGGGGGGGGGGGGGGGGGGGGGGGGGGGGGGGGGGGGGGGGGGGGGGGGGGGGGGGGGGGGGGGGGGGGGGGGGGGGGGGGGGGGGGGGGGGGGGGGGGGGGGGGGGGGGGGGGGGGGGGGGGGGGGGGGGGGGGGGGGGGGGGGGGGGGGGGGGGGGGGGGGGGGGGGGGGGGGGGGGGGGGGGGGGGGGGGGGGGGGGGGGGGGGGGGGGGGGGGGGGGGGGGGGGGGGGGGGGGGGGGGGGGGGGGGGGGGGGGGGGGGGGGGGGGGGGGGGGGGGGGGGGGGGGGGGGGGGGGGGGGGGGGGGGGGGGGGGGGGGGGGGGGGGGGGGGGGGGGGGGGGGGGGGGGGGGGGGGGGGGGGGGGGGGGGGGGGGGGGGGGGGGGGGGGGGGGGGGGGGGGGGGGGGGGGGGGGGGGGGGGGGGGGGGGGGGGGGGGGGGGGGGGGGGGGGGGGGGGGGGGGGGGGGGGGGGGGGGGGGGGGGGGGGGGGGGGGGGGGGGGGGGGGGGGGGGGGGGGGGGGGGGGGGGGGGGGGGGGGGGGGGGGGGGGGGGGGGGGGGGGGGGGGGGGGGGGGGGGGGGGGGGGGGGGGGGGGGGGGGGGGGGGGGGGGGGGGGGGGGGGGGGGGGGGGGGGGGGGGGGGGGGGGGGGGGGGGGGGGGGGGGGGGGGGGGGGGGGGGGGGGGGGGGGGGGGGGGGGGGGGGGGGGGGGGGGGGGGGGGGGGGGGGGGGGGGGGGGGGGGGGGGGGGGGGGGGGGGGGGGGGGGGGGGGGGGGGGGGGGGGGGGGGGGGGGGGGGGGGGGGGGGGGGGGGGGGGGGGGGGGGGGGGGGGGGGGGGGGGGGGGGGGGGGGGGGGGGGGGGGGGGGGGGGGGGGGGGGGGGGGGGGGGGGGGGGGGGGGGGGGGGGGGGGGGGGGGGGGGGGGGGGGGGGGGGGGGGGGGGGGGGGGGGGGGGGGGGGGGGGGGGGGGGGGGGGGGGGGGGGGGGGGGGGGGGGGGGGGGGGGGGGGGGGGGGGGGGGGGGGGGGGGGGGGGGGGGGGGGGGGGGGGGGGGGGGGGGGGGGGGGGGGGGGGGGGGGGGGGGGGGGGGGGGGGGGGGGGGGGGGGGGGGGGGGGGGGGGGGGGGGGGGGGGGGGGGGGGGGGGGGGGGGGGGGGGGGGGGGGGGGGGGGGGGGGGGGGGGGGGGGGGGGGGGGGGGGGGGGGGGGGGGGGGGGGGGGGGGGGGGGGGGGGGGGGGGGGGGGGGGGGGGGGGGGGGGGGGGGGGGGGGGGGGGGGGGGGGGGGGGGGGGGGGGGGGGGGGGGGGGGGGGTGCTCAAACTTCAGCAGCATGGAAGATCTGCACAAAGAGTCAGACGCTGTGGTGAAGAAGGCGACGTGAGAGGAGTTGAAGACACTGATTCCTGACCCAACGAAGGGCGCTATGTCAGTCGACATACTTCGTTGGGCCATGAATCAGGCTGACTCCGACGACGCTGGACAGAGGGCAAAGTGGGCCAAGTACAGACAGTACCGACGTCCTCATGACCATCGTGCCACCGTGTACTTCACCACAAATACTGTGGCTATGGAGGTGGAAGAAGAAGATAGGGTGGTGATGATTGTGAGGGCGCCGGAGCCAGGACACCGAAGCATGCCAATCGAGCTGGACTCCGACGAGGAAGCAGAGACGGTGGTGCAGGTCCAGGAGAAGACCAAGACCAAGGCCACCCGCCGCTCCAATCATCTCCAGGGTCCCCGAGGCTAAGATCTGTGCGTACTATGTAAGATGAACCCTTCCTATTGTACTCAATCCGGATCGGGAACCTCATATCTACCAGTAGTCATGACGATGTTATGATCACTCCTACGGTCTTTACCCCGATTCCCCGTTCCCCTAACGCAGATCGGATCTTAACTCGAATCGAATGCGAAGTAGTAGGCGAGGAAGGGAAAAACTAGCTTACCGCCATTGCCGAAGTGTTGCTGCGGATCCCGGTGAAGGTGGCCGGAGGTCGACTTACTGTTCTCCGATCTGCTGCACGCCGCTGCCGTCGATGAGAGTAGGGAGAGGGGAGAAGGAGCGGTGAGGGAAGGTGAGGGTAATAACTGTCGACGCTTCGGGAAGCAACGCGACTTCTTGAGGGTGGCTTTTCGCGTGCAGCCCCTGCCGCCCACGTGCCTCGCGTGGGCCTGGGTCGCGAGAAACTGTCAATTCGAGCGTGTCTTGCGAGACAGGCCTAAAGGTACTTTAAAGTTCGTGCCATACAAATCCAATACTCCCTCCGTCTCGGTGAATAAGTCATTCGCGTAGTTCTAGGTCGACGATTTAACTATCTAAATATGTATTATATGTGACAAAAAATATATATTTAGAAACTACATCCGTGTAGAAATCTAGTGATATACTTTTCAAGACATATAACACATATTTAATTCCTTAAATCGATGACCTAGAACTACGCGAATGACTTATTCACCTAGACGGAGGAAGTAATGTGTATACTGACAATCAATCAACCCGTTTTCGTCCCGCAGGGGTCTGGTTGGACCTTGGCAACCAAACGCGCCCTAGGCCAACTGCAGGCACTATCTAGGCCAGGCGTATTTGAGTGTGGACGCAAACCAAAGAAGACCTTAGTCCCTATCGTTGGCCCCACTTGTCATCCTCGCCCGCCTCCCACTCCATTCCCCTTTGCTCCGCTCGCTCCAGTCGGCCGGCGCCGACACGCTGTTCCCTCGCCGTGCCGCCTCCACCTCCACCTCGAGTGCGTGCGCTAGCCCGCCCGCACTTTCCACGACCCGGCTTGCCTTCGGAGCGAGGAGAGGGAAACGATGGTGGCCATCGCCGCGCTCGCGGACGGCAAGAGGCCCGTCGCTCCCTTCCATCTGCTCCTACCTCCTCTTCATCCCCTTCTCCCCGTTGAAGAAAATCTTAGGCGATTTAGTCGACATTAAATACCTGACGGGTTTAGTGATCGTGTTGCTGTGTGCAGGTGGGCGGGGATTTCTCAGACGGGGAAGCCCGGCGCGAAGGCTCCTAAACCCATCAACTTGCCGAACCAGAGGTAGCATTTCTAACCCTAGCACTTGGCATCTGCTGCAGAAGCTCCTGATCGAGGCATTTGCTTCTGTCAAATACTGTATTTATCACTGGCTTCTTTCGTGTCTTGTGAAATTCATGTGGTGAGGGTCTGTTTGCCTAGGTTGGACAGCCATGGCCTCCGCAGTGACAAGATTGTTCCAAAGTAAGATTTCTCCCTGTGATAATTTTCTCACTGGTCTGTTTGCCTAGAATGGGGAGATAGTATGGTTCCTGGATATGCACATATGGTATCTGGTTTATAGTTAAATAGAGAAAGGAAATTATGCCAAAAACATCACATGCTAGGTGCGTGTACCCTTGGAGGATTGGATAATAGAACTGTATGTATGCCAAAAACATCACATGCTAGTCAGTAAGTTTTGCTTCTCTGGTGAAACAATAGCCTGGAAGGGCATGGGACATGTGGATTCCTTCACTATACTGTCCAGGCAACCCTTGTTTACGCAAGCTGAGATGATGTTTCATTCTTATTGCCGTCTGATGGAAATTTTGCATGGATGTTAGGGGCACGACCACTTGGGACGGCAAATCAATGCTCCCAGCATCAAATGCATGGGCTTCACCTTTGCTTCTGAATCCCAAGAATGATGGAGCTTCTGGTTCACCTAGCCACATTGACGGTCGTCCTTCTTCCCGAGGAAGCTCGACGTCATCATCATCAGTTGGAAGTGACTTCCTTGACTTACCATCGTATCATTTGTCAATGGCCGTAAATTATCCTCGCAGTACAGAGAAAAGATCAGGGAGCTTGCAAGTTTCTCGTTTTCCAGATTCTTTCAGTAATGTTCTAAAAGCACCGTTGAAAGCTGTTGGCAGACGGGTATGCACCCCTACTGTAAATCATGTTGGCAATTAACTGAGGATTTTCTTATAGTAAATTTTGCCAATGTAGGCAGCAACATCACAGGGGAGAGGGTTCAGCCTAAGTATGGATGATTTCCCAGTACTTGGCTCCAAAAACTCTACATCAACCAGTCAACAAGGTGGCAAACTGCAACATTACTTTTTCTTTGCAGAAAGTCTGTTTGCATTTCAGTTATTCACACTATATTGTATCTGAATGCATATTGCTGTTTGGCACCAAGTTATCTGGAACAGAATAGATATGCTGGTATTTTACTTGGTTGGACATGTCCATAAGTTCTGTCTAAACTGATAGTTTCTGGCCCTAAAAGCTTTAACCTTTCTATATGGTTATCAGTTACATTTGTTCTCCCTACTCATTATCTATTCTTTTACAGGGCAAATTTCAGGAAGGTGGCCAACTATTGCTTCTGGTATTGTGGCAACACAAGATAAACAAGGAAAGAACCCGATAACTGGTATACACTCGCTTGATGAATGCTACGAGCTATCCCACTCTTTCGTTTTCCATACCCCAAATATCATCATAGGATCATAGCAATCTGTTTTCAGTAAATGTAATTTCCTTTTCATATGATTAGATATGCTCTAAGATATCCTTATATGACAGGAACTGGTGAGGTAATTTTGTCTTGCAGTTATGAGCATGAAATTATCTCAAGAATGGACTATGTTTGCAAAGGAGGCGATCCTGTTCCTGCTGCAAAGTTGATAAGGGGAGCTGAGCAGGCTCAACTGCATGATCCCCAAGTTCCTAATATATGTATACCTCCTCCATTGTTGGATTACTGGCATCGTCCTCCTGATCAGCCACCTGATGAAAATGGAAAATTGCATAGTGGAGAGGTGCCATATGGTCCGTACAAGCATGCTGACCCGACTGGCTTTGCTGTTGAATCTCTTGCTCATCGTGATCAGTTCGCGCTCAACGAGGAGGCACTAGCAAAGCAGGATACTGGACATGGTGGGTATTATCCAGACAAGAGGGATATATCTCATGCTCACATGCCTGCTGATTGTTGTGTCATAAATCAATCTTGCCATGTTCTTGGGAAGGTCAAGAATGGCCATGCAGATGTACTTGAGATCGAGAAGCAACCTATCATCAAGAAGGATGTGGCTCTATTAGAGAAAATCAAGTGTCTAAACAACAAAGCTAGAAATTTCCGTGCCCTTAACTTGTCCAATCTACCTTCATCTCTACTCAAGGACTCCAAGGTGAAACAGCCAAAAATCATCCGTGTCAAGGAAGATCCTGCAACAAAATATGTTCCCTTCAGTGCTTCCACCAGTGAGACTGGTCCTGCCTTTGACAGGCTTAATTCTGTTTCTCAAAGCAGCAGTTCTGTGCCAACTAATCCATCAAATGTGCCTGATAAGGGTGTAACTGTTGTTTGTCTGTCAGAAAAACAAGTTACTGAATTCAGCCAAGCTGGAAAAGTTGGCAAATCTGCTGATCGCCATGCATATGGAAGAAGCGATATATCAAGAAACATGCTTGATGGTTCTGCTCAGGACATGCCATCTCGTATTACTGGACATGGATGTGAAGAGCACTCCATGGTTGACTCTTTGCGAGGAGTTCTTATGGTAGGTGCTCAACAAGACCAACTTCTTTCTAGGAACACCTCACAGCAGCCACATGTGACAGTCGCTGATAAGGAGCCAAATTGGCTTCATTGTGAAGAACAGGTATGTGGTTTTTGTCTCCTTGGGTTTTGTACTCTGATAAAATTGAACTTACGCATTGGAGTAGTTGCCGATTTCTGTGATTATTTCTTACACGGAAACTCATGAGTAATGAGATGCATAGAAAGATAAAATAAATGCAAAACATCCTTTTTCTTCTGTACCTGTACAATTTGATTGAAGTGTTCATACTAGGGTTAGCGGTAGGCAGGTGAGCGTCCAGGGAGAGGGAGGTTTGGACACTGAGTTATTCACTGTGTATGTCACTTCTGCTGCACAAAATTTTCCATGCCATCTACCTAGCGACGGATGTCATGTTTCTTTATCGCATTAAGGTTTCATGTAGCGTTTGTTTCGTAAAATTGTTGGTTGTTCGCTTGGACCCGAGAACCCAGTCCTGTAAACCTTGATACCAGAGATGTTTCTGTCACTCCTTCGGTCCTTCCAGTAATGCCCTTTACTCGATTAATCCATTTATCTCTATTAGACCTTGCAGTCTTGCTGATGTAGATACCTATCTTCCAAGAGTTACTCTCTGTCCCTGTACAGTGTGATTATTTCATGTATGGTAATAGAGTTCCACAAATTTTGTTAAAGCACATCCTCTTTATTATAATGTTATTCCACTTCTATTACCTGCAGATGCATTAATAGTGCCCAACAAAGTGGCACACACACACACAGAAATGAAATGTTTATAATTGGCAAGCAAATACTGCAAAAATGTTGCTAAGAGTTTCTTGTGCCATGGTTGTTGTTTGACTAGTGTTTTTTGGTGCATTCAGCATTCCAGAATGAGATATTTGTCTGCTCAAGCTGCGAAACAACTACAGGACGCGGAGAAGTGGATTAGTCAACAAAATACAAATGCTATTGCAAAACTGGAAGAATTGAGGAGGTATCAATCAATACAGAGTCAGAAGTCCAATGATGCACCCCCAGACGCAGATATGTACTGCAAACCAAAAACGCGAGATGATGTGACTGCTAAATGTGCTAGTTCAGTGGCAGATACATGTTGTATTGCCTCTGCTGATGGTCATAATGCGCCTCAGCCAGTAGCTGGAGTCAAGATTAGTGAAGTTTCTATTGGTTCCAGTGCAGCATCAGATACTTCAGGTGTTAGTAAAGGTTATAATTTCATGTCTTCAGCCAAGAGCACAGAGGTTAACATGATGGAGCACATTTCCCTCAACTCAATGTCACATGACAACAGTACTCCAGAACACTGGCCAACGGAGAACAGGCGAATGCATTTTGGTTCATGGGAGAGAAATATAACAGATAGGGAGATACCTGCAGACACGAAGGGTGCTGAAGCTAAAAATCATGACGACCTCTTGACCAGAAACAAGAGCAGCAGGAGGAACTTTAATTCAGTTAGGCCTGCAGCGCCACCTGTGTTTCATGAGAAGAATTCTACAGAAGTCCCGAGTATGCAGAAAACCCATGTCCCATGTATTGCCATTAATAGTTCTATAATTCCTGCCAAGGTTACTTCTGTTACAGGTCTTATTGTGGGTAATATAATGCTTGATGATGTTCCGCTTGCATCAGTAAACCGGGAGTGGGCAGTACCGGCCAAGGAAGTACATGATACAGCTAGTAGCCTCTCAGGGCCTCGGCAGGTCAAGAAATCAGAAAAGAACCAGCATGGTCTACTGCCTGTCGAGATTCCAATTTCAAACGATAGTGTCATGTGCAAACCGATTAAACAGACAGGCAGGAAAGAAGAGCATGCAGAAGGAGGTCCGAATGGTATGGCTGTAGTTGATGGACTTGCTTCGGTGGTGCAAAATCTCGCTAAACCGGCAGAGTACTTCAATGTGGCAGATGTTATACAGGAATCATCTGATCAGTGGCAGCAAGGAGATGTGCAATTTGAGTCCAAGGCCCATGGTGGCACAGAAGACCGTTCAAAACTAACTGAAATGGTGTCCTTGCCTGACAATACTTGGGAAAAGCATCCGGCGACTGAGAGTCCAAGGCGCTACCATGTTGAGGCCCAAAGGAATGTGGGGATTCGCTATGGTTACAGGGAGAGGGCAGGCAGGGGACGCTTCTTCCACGAATCACCAGCTCCGTCTAGGGCTCCCTGGATGCCTAAATACATCTCCCATCCTCAGAGCGATGCACAATATGATGGGGTCTCTGAATGGCTGCAGGATTCCCACCGATTCTTATTGGACATGGACAACTCACAGGGATTGGACAGCAAACCGACTCAGATAGCTGACAGAGATGCTGGAATGGATCTGCAGGGTGGAGAAGGCAATGTAGGCATGAGCTTCGTAGATGAAAACCCCTTGATATGGAACGAAACAGAGTGGGAGTATCAGCCTCTCTTTCCAGCGCCACATCGCCTTGGCCAACAACACGGTGACTCGAGTGATGATGGTCAAAGGGGTAGAGGCAGACACTCTGAGTACCGCCAACAACCCGGTGACGCGAGTGATGATGGTCAGAGGGGTAGAGGCAGACACTCTGAGTACCACTATCCGGAGCCGGTAAGATCTCGTGATACCGCACCTGACATCCAGTGGAACCCCGGCGGTGCTGACAATCATCAGTATCCGGCCTATTCAAGACCGGGAATGCACACGGAGCGCAGGTACTACATTTGAGGGTCGCTGTTGGATAGCTGTGCTCCATACAATCATCACCAATCCAGTCCTGTAATCAATCCCTGAATGTTCTTGTGAGTTGCTGAAGCGTAGATAGCCTTTTGTCAGCTCTGTTTCTTTCTTCTCTGGGCTTGCGATGATCCGTTTACTTGTAAGAAAGAAGATGCTAGTCCGTCCTGTTGATCTTATGGAAACCTTTATCTTTAAGTTTCGGAAAGACTAACGCCCACACGTGTGGGCGTTAGCCAACTCGCGCACACGCATCCGTCGCCGTCCAGTAGCTGCTGCACGAATCTTGACACGATCTGGCTGATTTCGTGTGCCATGTAGGACAAGTCGATTGTGTGGTGTGTAAGAGGGGTCGCCCGCACGCCGGTTTCCTCTCCGCGGTCAACGGTTGCCACTCGGGGGCGTGCGGTGGGACTGCGGGGGGGGGGGGGGGGGGGGGGGGGGGGGGGGGGGGGGGGGGGGGGGGGGGGGGGGGGGGGGGGGGGGGGGGGGGGGGGGGGGGGGGGGGGGGGGGGGGGGGGGGGGGGGGGGGGGGGGGGGGGGGGGGGGGGGGGGGGGGGGGGGGGGGGGGGGGGGGGGGGGGGGGGGGGGGGGGGGGGGGGGGGGGGGGGGGGGGGGGGGGGGGGGGGGGGGGGGGGGGGGGGGGGGGGGGGGGGGGGGGGGGGGGGGGGGGGGGGGGGGGGGGGGGGGGGGGGGGGGGGGGGGGGGGGGGGGGGGGGGGGGGGGGGGGGGGGGGGGGGGGGGGGGGGGGGGGGGGGGGGGGGGGGGGGGGGGGGGGGGGGGGGGGGGGGGGGGGGGGGGGGGGGGGGGGGGGGGGGGGGGGGGGGGGGGGGGGGGGGGGGGGGGGGGGGGGGGGGGGGGGGGGGGGGGGGGGGGGGGGGGGGGGGGGGGGGGGGGGGGGGGGGGGGGGGGGGGGGGGGGGGGGGGGGGGGGGGGGGGGGGGGGGGGGGGGGGGGGGGGGGGGGGGGGGGGGGGGGGGGGGGGGGGGGGGGGGGGGGGGGGGGGGGGGGGGGGGGGGGGGGGGGGGGGGGGGGGGGGGGGGGGGGGGGGGGGGGGGGGGGGGGGGGGGGGGGGGGGGGGGGGGGGGGGGGGGGGGGGGGGGGGGGGGGGGGGGGGGGGGGGGGGGGGGGGGGGGGGGGGGGGGGGGGGGGGGGGGGGGGGGGGGGGGGGGGGGGGGGGGGGGGGGGGGGGGGGGGGGGGGGGGGGGGGGGGGGGGGGGGGGGGGGGGGGGGGGGGGGGGGGGGGGGGGGGGGGGGGGGGGGGGGGGGGGGGGGGGGGGGGGGGGGGGGGGGGGGGGGGGGGGGGGGGGGGGGGGGGGGGGGGGGGGGGGGGGGGGGGGGGGGGGGGGGGGGGGGGGGGGGGGGGGGGGGGGGGGGGGGGGGGGGGGGGGGGGGGGGGGGGGGGGGGGGGGGGGGGGGGGGGGGGGGGGGGGGGGGGGGGGGGGGGGGGGGGGGGGGGGGGGGGGGGGGGGGGGGGGGGGGGGGGGGGGGGGGGGGGGGGGGGGGGGGGGGGGGGGGGGGGGGGGGGGGGGGGGGGGGGGGGGGGGGGGGGGGGGGGGGGGGGGGGGGGGGGGGGGGGGGGGGGGGGGGGGGGGGGGGGGGGGGGGGGGGGGGGGGGGGGGGGGGGGGGGGGGGGGGGGGGGGGGGGGGGGGGGGGGGGGGGGGGGGGGGGGGGGGGGGGGGGGGGGGGGGGGGGGGGGGGGGGGGGGGGGGGGGGGGGGGGGGGGGGGGGGGGGGGGGGGGGGGGGGGGGGGGGGGGGGGGGGGGGGGGGGGGGGGGGGGGGGGGGGGGGGGGGGGGGGGGGGGGGGGGGGGGGGGGGGGGGGGGGGTGTCAGTTGCCACACAGTATGATTTCCATGTGGCAAGTATTTCTGTTAACACACTAAGGCTGTTGCCATGATATAGGCAGGATAATGTGGCAAATTCACTGTATAATACACTCAATTTTGTGTTTGCCATACTGACTTGTGATATCTGAACATATTTGGCCGTATTACATGGCAACTCATTTTTTTAATATGAGGTCAGTGTGTGAGTTGCCACATTACAGGTTGTTCAGTAGATGTTTTCAACACTTTTTGAACTGTCTTGCATTTTTAACATGGCAATTTCAACCTAGTACATTCGCCTTTGAATATATGACAACTCATTTTTTTGTATGAGGACAGAGTGTGAGTTACCACATTATATGTTGCCACATTATATGTTACCACAATATCTGGCAACCTAGTACTTTTTGCCACTTTCAATTGAGCCTATGTGGCAAGTACATTCTATTAGGTGGCAACTGCTTACTTCATACTTTCATTTTCACCCTGACATTTTGCTTTGTTCTTACCTCAGCAGAATGGCTCGCGGCGATCATCAAGACGATGATGATGATTTCATGGAGTTACCGCGGCAGAATCGCGCAACTGGACGGACAAGGGGGGGGGGGGGGGGGGGGGTAACTGTCCCCCCCCCCCCCCACCCCCCTTCCCCCATATGTTTTGAATGTCATGTTGAGTTTGCAATCGTCTGATAGGGACTAAATTTTCATGATGGTGAAACATGGCAACAAATGATCATTTCTCTGTTTTGCAGAAGAAGAAACGTAATCGCAATAGGGCTTCACAGGAACGCCTGACTATATTGACCGAGGGATTTACCGACGACCAGAAGGGAGCTGCTGCTGAGATGGGGATGCAGGCTCTGATGGATGTTCGATGCAAGAATCTAGTGAACCCTGTATGCGACTGGCTCGGTGAGATTTACGAGCCCGCCTCCAGGGAATTTGTGATTCCGGGACGTGGAAGACTGCCGTTAGACGAGGAATCTGTGTTCTGCACGTTGGGTGTGCCCCGTGGAGAGATCAAAGTCCCGTATGAGGTCAATAATAAGATTGAGGAAACGTTGTTTGCCTGTTTGTTTCCTGGGTTGACATCCATGCTGAACACGACCGTGCTGGGAAATTCACTGGAGGGCATGACAACCCATGGCGAGGTTTTCAAGATGAAGCTACTCATGTACCTGATCTCAGCTGTTTTTGCGCCGACCACATCTCTTCGCCCAAGCAACAAATGCTTCCCCATCCTGGTGAATGCTCTATCTCTACTCCTTTATTTTTCCTTCAATCTTTTGACTCCTATGTCATCTGTAAGCTAGTCACTGCCAGTTTTTTGATGTTTTCCCATTTGATTTCTGATGCAGCAACTTCTTGTCCTGAAATTTGTGTCGTGCAGGCAAAACTGAAAGATGTGAAGAACATGAATTGGTGTAAGTTCATTGCGGACTTCCTGCATGATGCATTCTCAAACAAGATGTACCAGAAGGGTTCTCGACTCCATTTAATGGTATTTTTGTACTACTCTTTTGCAAAACACTCCTAGCTCCTTGAGTATGCATGGCAACCATGATGGTGACATTGTGGCAACTACCATCATAACAAGATGGCAACTGCCAACATAACTAGATGGCAACTAACACATATAGATGGCAACTAACAGAAATACATGGCAACTCTTTTCTTTCTTCATGCCCTCCAACTTGATGATTGAAGGAACATACGTTAGCTTCTTTTTTGCAAAATACCATGATGGCAACTGATATTTTTTTCTTTTTAAATTGTTGTACATCAGCTCATGTACGTCGATCGTCTTGATCTGTCCACTGTGGACTTTACTGGGATAGGAGGCCCGCCGCCTCCACACAAGTTTGCTGTTTCTGCGTGGACTTACGATGCTGTCAAGGCTATGCTTGCCGCGGACAAGATAACTGATATGAAATATGGGAAACTGCAGGTTAGTTCTGGCTTCTTTCTTTGCACGGCATTCTTTCAATTTTGACGCTGCATAACATATGAAAAAATCCCCATACGGCAACCGTCCGTGGCTAACAAGAGATGACTACCTTGTTAGCCATGGCTGTCTGCGCATGGTATCCATGTCTTACGCCACATGGCAACTCTGCCATCCACTTTGAAACTTCTATCCTCTTCCTCTTTTTTATTTTTATTTTTGCAATACATGAACTGTTAGTTAGTGTTCATTGTTTTCTCTCTTTACATGCCAGCTGTTTTTTTGGTTTTTTTCCAGCTGATGGCCAAGCATGCTATAGACTACAGCGTGTTTGGTGGGCCTCAAAACTTTGGAAAGTGGATGGACGTGCACTCAGCTCCGTCTTGTCCTGTTGAGGTAATCAAGGATATATATCTATGGTTGTGTTTGGTTTATTTTGATCTTGTGCACGTGACTTTAATACGGTTGGTTACTGCTGCTTCTTGTTTCGTGCACAGGCGAGGGCACCTGTTGAGCATCTAATTGGGCAGTTTGCATCCGGAATGACCAGCTTGCTCGGGAAGTTGGTTGAGGGTTGGACGTCCCTTAATGGCTCTGACAGCGACGCGGTTGCGAGGTAGTTCACTCCATTTGTTGCAGAATGGACACATCGGCCAACTGGTTGCCGTGGTCGGTACAACTACAACAGCTCGCAGGAGCTTCCTGACACACAAGATGAACTAGATGGAGATGCTGCTCTTGACAAGGACGATGACGATGACATGGAGAACGTGCATCATGACACCGATGATGATGAACATGTTGAAGTTCGTGCAGGTGGTAAGAAGGGCAAGGGTGCACCAGATGTCCCCTCACCGGAGAAAGTCAAAGAACAGACAGCTGTGAGAGGCAAGGGGGTGTCGCCCTCAAAGAGGGGGAGGGATCCAGAGGATGTTGGGCAGGGCTCTCCTGTCAAGAGACCTAGGACCGATCCCTTAGCTGCTAGGAGGAGGTTCGACTTCTATTTTAATGTTTTGTTTTGTCTCTCCTTTCGAACAGACTGACCCCTTTTTCCATTTGTTTTTGCTAAGCGTGGCAACGATTTTCATGTCTGACACTTGGCACCTTTTTTTGCCTGTTTCTTATATGTGCAGCGAGGCGACAGCTGGTGGACGAGCAGTTACGAAGAAACAAGCACCAACGCCAACCCGTGTTTCTGCTCGATTGAACAAGGGTGCCCCTATTGCTGGTGACACGCCTTCCACTAGGTCATCTCCTCGTACGTCGACGTCCAACACCGGTGATCCTGTCGTGTTGCCAGATTTGAGGAAGACAGTCAAGAAGTAGGTTATCCCTGTTCTTTTTCATTGCCATAATGCTATATTGTTGCTTTTCAATGCAGCTGCTCAGCTTGCCACATGGGCTACTGCCATCAGTCCCACATTGCAACTGCTGTTTCTCCCATGCTCTATTTCTTTTTACTACATGGCAACTCCTGCTTGTTTTGCATGGCAACTGCTAACTAGGCAAGATGGCAACTCTTATTCCACCTACATGGCAACTACCAGCTTTTCCATTTGTTTGTGCACTCATCCACACCTAGTTTTGAAATGGCAGTCCTGGCACATCACACATTTCTTACATTTTTAAAGATGTGTACCATGGCAACTCCTGCTTGTTCTGCATAGCAACTGCTAACTAGGCCACATGGCAACTCTTATTCCACCTACATTGTAACTATCAGCTGTTCATCTAACAATGTTCGTGTGTTTTTTTTTCAGGGTGAAGAAGACTACCACACGCGTGACCAAGCAGAACCCCAGAGACCCACTCGAACGCATACACTCAAAGCTGTCGACAGGTGGCAACTCAGACGTTCATGAGGCGGGGGGGGGGGGGGGGGGGGGGGGGGGGGGGGGGGGGGGGGGGGGGGGGGGGGGGGGGGGGGGGGGGGGGGGGGGGGGGGGGGGGGGGGGGGGGGGGGGGGGGGGGGGGGGGGGGGGGGGGGGGGGGGGGG
This sequence comes from Thinopyrum obtusiflorum, assembly GCA_036873465.1. Classification (NCBI taxonomy): domain Eukaryota; kingdom Viridiplantae; phylum Streptophyta; class Magnoliopsida; order Poales; family Poaceae; genus Thinopyrum; species Thinopyrum obtusiflorum. Next base: position 23,336 of record JAAAWM010011705.1, read on the forward strand.
GGGGGGGGGGGGGGGGGGGGGGGGGGGGGGGGGGGGGGGGGGGGGGGGGGGGGGGGGGGGGGGGGGGGGGGGGGGGGGGGGGGGGGGGGGGGGGGGGGGGGGGGGGGGGGGGGGGGGGGGGGGGGGGGGGGGGGGGGGGGGGGGGGGGGGGGGGGGGGGGGGGGGGGGGGGGGGGGGGGGGGGGGGGGGGGGGGGGGGGGGGGGGGGGGGGGGGGGGGGGGGGGGGGGGGGGGGGGGGGGGGGGGGGGGGGGGGGGGGGGGGGGGGGGGGGGGGGGGGGGGGGGGGGGGGGGGGGGGGGGGGGGGGGGGGGGGGGGGGGGGGGGGGGGGGGGGGGGGGGGGGGGGGGGGGGGGGGGGGGGGGGGGGGGGGGGGGGGGGGGGGGGGGGGGGGGGGGGGGGGGGGGGGGGGGGGGGGGGGGGGGGGGGGGGGGGGGGGGGGGGGGGGGGGGGGGGGGGGGGGGGGGGGGGGGGGGGGGGGGGGGGGGGGGGGGGGGGGGGGGGGTGTCCCCTACAGCCCAAACAAGAAGATTGTCAAGAAAGCTGCGACTGATACCGCTGACAGCACGCCCCGCCCTACGAATAAGCCCGATGATTCTGCAGCGGCTGATGCAGAAATGTTTGTTGATCTTTCACCCTTGGATTCTGCCCAGCAAGTTGTTCGCGGTCCGGCCAGTAGGCAGGAGAGGCACCCAATGGCCTTCACCCCACCGAGCTGTAGCCTTGGCATCGATCGCAGTCAAGATGAACCAGTGGTGCAAGATCCTACGCCAGTTGCCTTTGCTTTCCCGGCAGGCATGGCCCCAATGATGGCGCAGCCAATGGTCGAGGGCAAGAAGGCTGTGAAGTTCGCAGAGCCGATTGTGCAAGGTACATTTCTTATGCGTTTATCATTTTTGTGTGTACATCTTTTTAGTCTGACTTTTGTCCCAAACATTTTTTTTGGGGTTCTCACTTGTGATAGCAAATGTTATCTGATGGACATGGCAACTGGATTTGCTTGCACGCTGTCACCTACATTTTCTATTGCCATGCTGCATTTTCCATTCTGCCAGCACATGGAAACTGGAGTTGATACAACATGACAACTGTAGTTGTTGTTACATGGCAACTACAATGCATTGCACATGGCAACTGGAGTTGCCTGCACATGGCAACTCCCTACTTTCTGTGCCTACATTTCATATTCTGCAACCTTTCTTTCAAACTAAATTTGTTTTGTTTTCCAAGGATTCCTAACCCACTTGTTTGATCCTTGCAGCCACCCCCGAGGAGATTACGCCGTCACTTGATGAAGCTTACCGCAGGATTGAGGAGGCAGCATTGCAGAGGAGGTCCTCACGAGGTCAGGGGCAATCAAGTTCCAACGTGCCTGCTGAGTCGGTATCTGAGGATACCATTAGAAGTGCCACCCCTGGTTCTGTGAGGCAGCATAGGGTAGTTCACGCACCACCTGCGGATGATTATGAGCCGGAAGTCAAGGCCACAAAGGATCAGAACCAGCTGTACGAAATTGTCAAGCGCTTTGGAAATGCGAGGTCCAACAGCAAGCACATGAAGGAGCTGAAAGCGTAATGACCACACCCACATAAACCTCTCATTTGCTTTGCTCTTTTTACTATTCATCCTTTTGCTATTTCTAAATATGCTCCGTTTACGTTTTATTTCTTTTTTTTACTTAGTAGACATGATTCTTTCATGTTATATCATTTTCATACAGCTCATGTTTGGACAGAACCAAGATCATACAATGTGATGCGACGTACGTTGACCTGGGTGATCTTGCCGAGTCTGTGAGGCCACTCGGTAAAATGGCGAAGAATGTAGTTGCATGTGGGATTGACTTCATCAACAGGCATATGGATATGTCTCCCGACAAAACAATCATGCAGTACAGCGTGACCTGCAAAATATGGGATGGTGACTTCCACCACAAAATCCCGAGGAAGCATTTTGCTGCGCATGGTGATTTCAAGCTCACAATGAAGAAATGTGTGAGTACTCCTTCCTTTTTTGCACATTTTTTCCTCCCATGGTATTTTTTTTGCCAGTAGCTATGCTTCCCATGTGGGCTAGACCTTGTTTTGTGACAGTTGTTTCATGTGGCAACAGCTGCCATGTAAAATGACTTTTGATTTGCTTTCTTAATACAACCTATGTGGCAACTTCAAACTAAAATACATGGCAACTTTGTTCATACATGGATGGCAACTTCTTTTAATTACCCACTGTAACTAAACATTATACGTTGGTCTACTTTTCTTGGACCCTTGCTGCTTTTATGTCACTCATGTGCCTGTTAGTGTAACGGTGATATCTTTACACGTCATTTTCCCAACTACATCATTTCTGTTCTTAATGTGAGCTCTGCTTCTTCTCTTCCTTCATTTTTGCTTGCAGGTCTTGTTCCCCATGTTCCAGGAGCTTGCACCACAGGACCCACATGACAAGTGTGGTCACCACTACGCGATTTGCCTTGACCTGAAGAACCAACATTTTGAGGTGCTTGATTCAATAAGTTCAGAAGCTGATGCAGACCTTACTACGCATGCTGAATACTTCATCAACAACATCAAAGAGACATGGAACCATCACTATGAAAACTCAAAGGTCCAGATCAGACATTTTCCAATTGAGAACGTGGCGACTACAAAGCAAGGAAACCGGTATTTTCCCATCTTTTCTTCATGTGTCCTCTAAACCAATGCTTACCCTTTTTTGTCACCTCTGAATTGAAGTTTATGATTTTTCTCTCTGTTCTTGTGAGTTAACCTGATTCTTTTCTTGTTTAGGCACGACTGCGGCTTTCACACGTTGGAATACCTTGCAGAGTGGGAAGGTCGACGGGTTCCTGTCGTCACAGCTGCAATGGTCGTCGAGCTCCGCAAAATTTACACATGGAACTGGTTGATGAATGAAGATTTCAACACGCGGTCCAACGCACGTGAGTTCATAGAGGAAGCTGTCAAGAAAGCCGCCAAGAAGTACAAGTGATCACGTGGTGCTCCATACCGAACACCTACCTTACATTCTGTTGCCGAGGAATGTAAGGTATTACCTTGTTCTTTCAAAACTATGTCCGTGTAATATGCTATGACTGCATCTCCCCGTAGCCTAGTATACAGTGGTGGCGTGTGAGTGACATTTGAATAGTTTGTAATATATGTGTGGATGTGAACCTACTTAGGTGTGACAGCAGATACGTTTATGTGTTTTCAGTATTATTGTGCGTTTGTGGGTTGGTAGTACCAGTATGGTGTTTTGAATGCGTCCTTGATGTCTGAAAACATGGCAAATGTAGTTGATCAGTCATGGTTAGTGAAAGTTATCGTTCTTTCTCGTTTGGCTTTTTGGGTTTTTTGCACTGCTAACTGTATCGGCTAGCATGGTAGTTTGTACGCAGCCGTAACCTGTGTGGTTGCTGCACGAGACCGTTTCAACTTGTTTCCCATAGTTTGCACCACAATACAATATGTGTGACTAAAATGCGCTGACTGAACATGGAAATCTACGCGCTGAAGAGTCAGTACAACTAACATGGCATATTCGGTACAACTAACATGGCAGATTCAGTACAAATAACATGGCAAATTCAGTAGAAATGGCATGGCAGATTCAGTAGAAATGGTATGGCAGATTCAGTAGAAATTGCATGGCAGATTCAGTTCAAGTAACATGGCAAATTCAGTACCATACACGTGGCAACTGCAGTTATTCCTTCATGGCATTTTACTTCAAATTCTGATGCCCCTGAAAAGTCATTCTCCAATTTTTACAAAATTTAGAACATCTAGATTACAAAAAAATGTCACCATGGACCAAGTCACAGTGCTCCAATGTTGTTTACGGATTGCCCGTCCCTTTCTTTGGTTTCTTGTGTTTTGCTTGAATCTCCAATCCCGATTTGTATCTTATCTCTTTTGGACGCCCTTTTGTGATGGAACGGGGAGGGTTCCTAACCTGGGTTTGTGTGCTTGCTGTTCCAGATCCTACCTCCGAGTTTTCAGATGATGGCCCCGTGGACGAAGGCACACTTGATGTGCGGGGGAACCTGTGTAAGGCTTCCTCAGCTTTCCTCTTCTTGATCTCATCAAGCTCTCTTTTGAGGGCCTTCCTGTGTTTTTCTGCGACTTTTGCTGTCTCATCACTCTTGCACGCTTCATCAATTAGTTCAGCATAGTTCTTTGTCAACACAACGTGCCTCACGACTTCCATGGTTGACTCTGGTCTCTCGTCATGCACGGCCAAAACTGCGTTTGATGTTTGCGGCGCCAATGCGTCGTCAGCGTCCCAAGTCCATCGCCGCCTCATGAAATGGCGGGGCATTCGTGTCACCGCGTTCATGTCCATTACTTTTAGAATGTGACAGCACACAATCTCGTCCCGTTCGAATTTGCAGCATTGGCAGTAGTATTCGCCTTCGCTTATCGATGCCTTCACAAAGTAGTTCCTTCCCTTGTCCGGGTCTTCAGGTTCTGAATCCGACATGCCCAGGATAGAACACACCTTGAACGTATGTTCGTCCACCTGGAAAGCCGTGTACATGCTGGCACGCTTTATTTCTTCCTGGAATCTGCAAGTTTTGTGTGGTTTTGTTAAACTCTTGTGTTAAGTTTTTTGTAGCACCTTTTGTTGTTGTGGCCAATGGAATTACAATTAGTTCAAACATGGCAACTACAGTTCATTGAACATGGCAACTGCAGTTGAGTAAACATGGCAATTGCAGTTCATCAAACATGGCAACTGCAGTTGAGCAAACATGGCAACTGCAGTTGAGTAAACATGGCAATTGTAGTTCATTAAACATGGCAAACTGTAGTTCATTAAGCATGGCAACTACATATCATGGTTACTCTGTACCTAATGGCTACTTTTCAACAAAATCATCATTTTCAAATAAGCATTTTCAAGTGCATTGCATTCTACATGGCACCTACTACCTTCATGATTGTGCAAATAAGATTGTAACACAACTGACTTACTTGTTAAAAATCTTGTTGGTGTATATCTTGCTCATCTGCCTCTCCATTGGTAAATACGTTAGCAATTTTGGCTGCTTGAGCGCGGTGTTTGCTTCTTGCTGTAGCTCGGATCCCAGTATTTTTTGTTGCAAAGCGGTGTACTGCTTGGCAAACTGTAGCAATGAGTTGCCAGGGTTCACGTACCGCTTCAAAACAGCATTGAACCCCTCACTGCGCTGTGTAGTCTGCAGAAACGGGAAGAAGCACTGCATGAAGTAGGCCGGCACCCAGTACATTCGCTTTTCCCACAAGCTAGCAAGCGTCTCGTGGTCTTGGACTTGATATGTTTCAATCATAGCCATCCAGCTCCTTTCAAACTCCTCCACCGTCAAGCTGTGGTCCACGCACAGCTCGAATGCCTTGTGCAGCTCTGGACGGTCAGCAAAGAACGGTCCTAGCGTCTCCTCAGCCTTCTTTATAATGTGCCACCTGCAGTGCCTGTGCACTGCCAACGGAAAGACCTCCTCTATGCCTGCACGCATGCTAAAATCCTGGTCTGTTATTATGTTCATCGGAGCAAGTCCACCCAAGCACTCCAAGAAGGTCTTGAACAGCCAAGTGTACCCATCCGTGTCTTTGTTCCGAACGAGCCCGCATCCGAACTGCAATGACTGATTGTGGTTATTTATTCCTATGAATGGAGCGCATGGCATCTTGTACATATTAGTGAGATATGTCGCGTCGAATGAAATGCAGTCTCGGAAATGTTTGTAGGCTTTTCTTGCAGCACCATCCACCCAATACATGTTCCTGACACGGTCCTCATCGTCCAATCTTATCCTGTAGAAGAAATCTGGATCTTCTTTCGCTTTCTCATCGAAGTAGGCTATCGTGGCTTCTATGTCAGCCAACTTGCTTTCTCTACGATACTTTGCCTTTGGGTTTGTGACGTCTGCTGGTATGTAGGGCATGCTACTCAGAGTCCCATTTTTGCTGTGGATGAGGGAGAGTATCTGGACCATTCTTGATGGACCGACGTTACAATCATGTAGCAGCTTTATGAATTTCTTCTCGAGGGGGGTGAATCCTCTGTGGGCGGTCAAAAATTTTACCAGGTCAAACTTCTTTATTAGCTCGTGGTTGTGCTCGTCAAAATATTCAGTGACCACCCACTGTGCTCCATCTATGTTCAGCTTACACCGGACAGGGCATTCCGTCTTGACAATGATACCTCTCTTTCGTTCCGGAACGACAGGCGCATCACCTTTGCCCTTCTTGTTTCTTCGTGCCTTGTAGCACCTCATCTCACCTCTGCTGTACTCGTTAGTTTTTTTAATTTTCCTATGGTATTCGGTGTTGACCGCAAACCCATGGAACTTTGCATATGTCTGGTAGAATTCCTTTGCATCTTCAAACGAATCAAATCTCTGCCCAAGATACGGTGGCTGAGGTACCATGATTTCTGATTGCCCACCATCTTCATCCCCTTGTGCTTCGTCATCGGTTTCATCATTCACTTCAGTATCGGTGGCTGTTTCATCTGCTTGAGTGTTGCTTGTGCTGGTGTGCAAAGGTGTGCTTGTCGGTATTGCTGGCACGATTGCCATTTCCGACACTGACTCGGCATTGTTTGTGGCATGAGTGTTGGCTGGCTGGTGGAACGCGTGTTCCGTGCGCTCAGAGCTCCCCGCAGTAGATGTCCCCGCGCCGCTGTTAATTGTAGTTGAAGGTCCTGCAATAAAAAATCAGGTACGAGCGTAAGATTTTGCTTGAATGGCATGTTTATCGTAACGAAGTACAGCAACTGCATGTGATTTTGCATGACATCATTCACACAGCAAGCCGTGAATCTGCATATGGCCATGCATGGCAACTGTAATTCTCCAGTAATGGCAGCTACAGTCCAACAACATGGCAACTACTGTTGCCAACACATGGCAACCAGCGTCTTTTAGCATCAGAACTTGTAGCATATAGCAATGGCAGATATAGTCCAACATACATGGCAACTACTATTGCCAACACATGGCAACCAGCGTCTTTTAGCATCAGAACTTGTAGCATATAGCAATGGCAGCTATAGTCCAACATACATGGCAACTACTATTGCCAACACATGGCAACCAATATACTCTAGCATCAAAACTTGTATTCTAGGCCTGAGCTCAATAGGCAAATGTGAACAATCATGAATGTTGCACACACTCTTATAGCAATTGGCAAATCCCGAAGACAATATACGACTCTTTGCACACGACCACTTGGTAGCATTTTTTGTTTGTTTTTTCCACCACCACCGTTACAAATCTACTTTTCCTCACATGCTATTCCCCACAAAAGCAAATGCAGTACTGCTTTCTGGTTCACATTTTTTACCTTGTTGTGCCGCATGTGCCGATCTTGTGTGGTCTGTCATTCCAATTTGATGCGCTCTATCTGTAATAGCGCTTTCCTAAAACTGTGAAGCTTGCCATGAGACGTTTGCCGACGTGGTTCCACCGTAACAACCTGCTATCATGGTAGCAGTTGGTCATTGCATGGCAACTGTAGTTTGTTCAACATGGCACATGTAGTGGTCCAACCATGCCACACAGATTTGTTCACACTTGTCATCCACGGTTGTTTAGACATTGCAGTCACATTTGATTATACATGGCAACTGCAGTTGTCCAGGCATGGCAACTGCAGTTGTCCAGCCATGACAACTGCAGCTCTCCAGGCATGGCAACTGCAGCTGTCATATATGTTCCTTTCTCCTAACTCACTGTCCACAACTTCACTTTCATGCACTCACCTGTGTACGACGTTGATGGCAGGTACATGGTTGCCGCCTGATGCCACGTGCGGGGGGGGGGGGGGGGGGGGGGGGGGGGGGGGGGGGGGGGGGGGGGGGGGGGGGGGGGGGGGGGGGGGGGGGGGGGGGGGGGGGGGGGGGGGGGGGGGGGGGGGGGGGGGGGGGGGGGGGGGGGGGGGGGGGGGGGGGGGGGGGGGGGGGGGGGGGGGGGGGGGGGGGGGGGGGGGGGGGGGGGGGGGGGGGGGGGGGGGGGGGGGGGGGGGGGGGGGGGGGGGGGGGGGGGGGGGGGGGGGGGGGGGGGGGGGGGGGGGGGGGGGGGGGGGGGGGGGGGGGGGGGGGGGGGGGGGGGGGGGGGGGGGGGGGGGGGGGGGGGGGGGGGGGGGGGGGGGGGGGGGGGGGGGGGGGGGGGGGGGGGGGGGGGGGGGGGGGGGGGGGGGGGGGGGGGGGGGGGGGGGGGGGGGGGGGGGGGGGGGGGGGGGGGGGGGGGGGGGGGGGGGGGGGGGGGGGGGGGGGGGGGGGGGGGGGGGGGGGGGGGGGGGGGGGGGGGGGGGGGGGGGGGGGGGGGGGGGGGGGGGGGGGGGGGGGGGGGGGGGGGGGGGGGGGGGGGGGGGGGGGGGGGGGGGGGGGGGGGGGGGGGGGGGGGGGGGGGGGGGGGGGGGGGGGGGGGGGGGGGGGGGGGGGGGGGGGGGGGGGGGGGGGGGGGGGGGGGGGGGGGGGGGGGGGGGGGGGGGGGGGGGGGGGGGGGGGGGGGGGGGGGGGGGGGGGGGGGGGGGGGGGGGGGGGGGGGGGGGGGGGGGGGGGGGGGGGGGGGGGGGGGGGGGGGGGGGGGGGGGGGGGGGGGGGGGGGGGGGGGGGGGGGGGGGGGGGGGGGGGGGGGGGGGGGGGGGGGGGGGGGGGGGGGGGGGGGGGGGGGGGGGGGGGGGGGGGGGGGGGGGGGGGGGGGGGGGGGGGGGGGGGGGGGGGGGGGGGGGGGGGGGGGGGGGGGGGGGGGGGGGGGGGGGGGGGGGGGGGGGGGGGGGGGGGGGGGGGGGGGGGGGGGGGGGGGGGGGGGGGGGGGGGGGGGGGGGGGGGGGGGGGGGGGGGGGGGGGGGGGGGGGGGGGGGGGGGGGGGGGGGGGGGGGGGGGGGGGGGGGGGGGGGGGGGGGGGGGGGGGGGGGGGGGGGGGGGGGGGGGGGGGGGGGGGGGGGGGGGGGGGGGGGGGGGGGGGGGGGGGGGGGGGGGGGGGGGGGGGGGGGGGGGGGGGGGGGGGGGGGGGGGGGGGGGGGGGGGGGGGGGGGGGGGGGGGGGGGGGGGGGGGGGGGGGGGGGGGGGGGGGGGGGGGGGGGGGGGGGGGGGGGGGGGGGGGGGGGGGGGGGGGGGGGGGGGGGGGGGGGGGGGGGGGGGGGGGGGGGGGGGGGGGGGGGGGGGGGGGGGGGGGGGGGGGGGGGGGGGGGGGGGGGGGGGGGGGGGGGGGGGGGGGGGGGGGGGGGGGGGGGGGGGGGGGGGGGGGGGGGGGGGGGGGGGGGGGGGGGGGGGGGGGGGGGGGGGGGGGGGGGGGGGGGGGGGGGGGGGGGGGGGGGGGGGGGGGGGGGGGGGGGGGGGGGGGGGGGGGGGGGGGGGGGGGGGGGGGGGAACACCAACACATGATGCAATAGAGAAAATCCAATAAAAAATAGAAGTTTTTTTTGCTGTTATAATGGTAAAGAAGGTTCAAATATATTTTTATCATATATGTTAAACAATAACTAACAATAGGTGTGTTGGGAAGCGCCCTGGTTATACACAGAGGAGGTTGTGTAAAAAAAACAAGTGGGCGACGTGCAGCTAGGGCGCGCGACCATATCATCAGAGATGGACGACATTCAATTCGTTCAGATCTGTTGCGAAAAAAGTGTGGTTTCACAGTTAACTTTTTCATATATGAAATAAGTTTCGAATTGTATATTCTTTTGATGTACACTTATTGGTCAAAAAGATCACCTAAGTATACGTGTGCCTATTAAACTGAGAGAGGTCGACGCCCTTGCCACCATCCTAGATAGGGCTAAGGTGGCGGGTCATATTCGCGGGGTGGTTCCCCATTTAGTGGGAGGGGGAGGGGTCTCCCTCCTACAATATGCCGATGACACCATCATTATGGTCGAAGGTGTTGGGTTCTACGGTAGGGTGCGTCGACTGCAAATTAAAATTTTCCTACGCGCAGAAGAACCAAGAACACGCTACGGGAGATGGATCACAGTTCGTTACCACTAGACGCGTTGTGCCGTGCAGCGGAAGAAGAGTTGGGGCAGCGCGTCCGCGTGGATTGTCTCCTCCTTGTCCGATCTCCCTCGAACAGTCGGTCATCGGTTCCCACGTACAGGTTAGCCGGAGCGGCGCAAGTGCACCACCTCTAACGGTATCCGCGCGTGCAGGAGGAACGTTGTGCGGCGGACTGCTAGGTCCGATCACACAACCGGCGGCGAATGGAGGTGTCTATTTGCAACACATGCAAACCCTAGTGTCAGCGCCGAAGCGATCAATCGCATGAGTGTGCGGCACCTCCACTTTATATAGGCGTCCGTCGCGGGCTCAACACTTGGGCCTCACATGGACCCTAAAGCCCATAAGTCTACTCGCCCACAATCCGAATACAGCTCGGATCACATCCGACCAGTGTCCTCGGATCCGACCTTGTAGGTTCCTTCCCTTAAGCGCGCGACCCCTTAGGTTCAAGTCGGCTTGGTCGCAGTTCGGATCACCTCCGAACTGCAAGGTTGGTAGCGGCCCCTAGCAAGGCATGCCGAACACCAAGCAGACTATGAAGTTGGTTAGGCGAACCTGTACATCATACTTCCATTCCTTTTGCCACACGATATATGTTGTCGGGCTCAAGGTGAGTCTGTCATCCTTGTGCTAGCCCGACCTCTTTCTCATTCCAGTGATGCCGACCACAAACCGGATTATCTCATAATCCTTGTCGGCCATGCTTATCCTAGTCGGATCACACGAGGGGCCCAGAGTATATCTCTCCTGATCGGAGGGGCAAATCCTATCTTGCTCGACCATGTCTCGCAGCATGGGTCTGGACAAGCCTGAAACCTACCTTTGTAACTACCCAGTCACGGAGTAGCATTTGGTCGGCCCAAAGCAAGTCTGTCACCATCCCGAGTACATGTGCCAGCTCAGGTCTTAGGACATAGAACGTATGTTGTACTAGAGACTCACATATGACATATCGCTGCGTCTCATAGTTGGGTCTGTCCGACTCGGACCTTATCTTGACTCGGATCCGACTACGTCGAATCCGACCAGATCCTTCCAAGTCCATATTATCCGGCTAGCATCCAATGCTCCATGGCTAGTGCGACCAAGCCATCGACCGCGTCATATGCTAGTCTAGTCGGCTGCGCATCCACACAGCCCTTTCGACTAGGGACCATTTAGGACAGTCATCATACAATGCATAGTCCCACAAACAAGTCACGTACTTGCTGATACACATCATTGATAATGTCCAAGGACTATCTTTATTCATAAACACATAGGAAATATCATCATACATGATTGCCTCTAGGGCATATCTCCAACAGAAGGCTCTACCGAGGACATAGCCAACCTTAAGTTCCCGCTCATGTGCTTCCAGCAGATGTCTGGGCTTAAAATCAACTTTGACAAGAGTGAAGTGATGATCCTTGGATACTCTCCAGAGGAGTCCTAGCTCATTGCTGATCACCTCAATTGCCAGCTTGGGACCTTCCCCACTTCTTACCTGGGGGCTCCCATTAGTGATTCGCGCCTCTCCGTCGCGGAGTTGCGACCCACAGTGACTAAGCTTCAGCACCGGATCGAGCCCTGGCAGGGTAGATGGCTGTCCAAGGCAGCCAGGACCGTTCTCATCAATTCCTCGTTGTCCAGCCTCCTCCTGTTTCTGATGAGCTTTTATAGTCTCCACGAGACCCTGCACCACGAGATTGCCAAGTACTAGTCCAGATTTTACTGGGCTGGCGAGGGCGATAAGCAGAAATACCATATGGTCAGCTGGCCCGATATCTGCAAGCCTCGCGGCCAGGGGGGTCTGGGGATCATGTCGTCCAAACGCATGAACATCGCGCTGCTGACCAGATGGCTGTGGAGGATCGCCAATGGCGATGGTGGTCTTTGGCTTGACATCATTAGGAACAAATACCTTTGGGGACAACTGCTGGCCTTTTGCGAGCGCTCCGGAGGATCCCAGTTCTGGCAGTCCGTCATCCAGTTGCTCCCGGTCCTGCGCATTGGCTCTTCCATCTCGATTGGGTCCGGCTCCGCTATGCTATTCTGGTACGATAGATGGGCGGGTGACGCACCCTTTGTAGCCTGCGTCCCAGACCTCTTCTCCATCGCGGTGGAGCCTAGAGTTTCCGTCGAGGTCGCCCTTGCGGATTTAGGGCGCCTCGCGTTCCGTCGCCCCTTCGGCCCCCCAGATGTTGCTGCCTGGGAGGACATGGGGGGGGGGGGGGGGGGGGGGGGGGGGGGGGGGGGGGGGGGGGGGGGGGGGGGGGGGGGGGGGGGGGGGGGGGGGGGGGGGGGGGGGGGGGGGGGGGGGGGGGGGGGGGGGGGGGGGGGGGGGGGGGGGGGGGGGGGGGGGGGGGGGGGGGGGGGGGGGGGGGCAGTGGATTAGAGGCAGGGTACCTTCTGGGGTGGAGGTGCTCAAACGTAATGGTCCTGGGGATGGGATGTGCCCCTTATGCGACACGGTGGAGGACTCGAACCACATCTTCTTTGCATGTTCCACGGCCCAATTCCTTTGGAGTTGCTGTTGGGAAACATAGCATGCAATTTCAAAAAAAATCCTACGCTCATGCAAGATCTATCTAGGAGATGCATAGCAACGAGAGGAGGAGAGTGTGTCCACTTACCCTCGTAGACCAAAAGCGGAAGCGTTTGACAACGCGGTTGATATAGTCGAACTTTTTCTCGTTCCGACCGATCAAGTACCAAATGTACGACACCTCCGAGTTCTGCACACGTTTAGCTCGATGACGTCCCTCGAACTCTTGATCCAGCAAAGTGTCAAGGGAGAGTTTCGTCAGCACGACGGCGTGGTGATGGCGATGGTGAAGTGATCCGCGTAGGGCTTCGCCTAAGCACTACGACAATATGACCGGAGGCGTAAACTGTGGAGGAGGGCGCCGCACACGGCTAGGAATTAATGTTGTGTATTCTAGCGGTGCCCCCCTCATATATATAGGTTGGAGAGGAGAGGCAGCCAAGGGGGCGCCCCAAGTAGGAGGAATCCTACGTGGGCGCCTCCCCCCTTCCATATTCATCCGGAGGGGGAAGGAAGGAGGAGGGAGGAGAGAAGGAAGGGGGACGAATCCCTCCCTTTCCTTTCTCTCTTCCCCTCTTTCCTTCCTCCTTATTTTGGCCTACATGGGGCGCACCAGCCCCTAGGGGCTGGTATGTCCCCTTCTTGGCCCATTAGGCCCATGTAGTTGCCGGGGGGAAGCCCGGAACCCCTTCCGGTGACCCGATATGTACCCGGTACCACCGGAGCAATTCCGGTGTTCGAATATTATCGCCCTATATATGAATATTTACTGCTCGACCATTTCGAGACTCCTCGTCATGTCTGTGATCTCATCCGGGACTCCGATCAACATTCGGTCACAAAATCACATAACTCATATAATACAAAATCGTCATCGAACGTTAAGCGTGCGGACCCTACGGGTTCGAGAACTATGTAGACATGACCAAGACACCTCTCCGGTCAATAACCAACAGGGGAACCTGGATGCTCATATTGGTTCCTACATATTCTACGAAGATCTTTATCGGTCGTAGCGTAATGACAACATACGCTATTCCCTTTGTCATTGGTATGTTACTTGCCCGAGAATCGATCGTCGGTATCTTCATATCTAGTTCAATCTCGTTACCGGCAAGTCTCTTTACTCGTTCCGTAATACATCATCCCACAACTAACTCATTAGTCACATTGCTTGCAAGGCTTCTTATGATGTGTATTACTGAGAGGGCCCAGAGATACCTCTCCGATACTCGGAGTGACAAATCCTAATCTCGATCTATGCCAACCCAACAAACACCTTCGGAGATACCTGTAGAGCATCTTTATAATCACCCAGTTACGTTGTGACGTTTGATAGCACACAAGGTATTCCTCCGGTATCCGGGAGTTGCATAATCTCATAGTCAAAGGAATGTGTATATGCCATGAAGAAAGCAATAGCAATAAAACTTAACGATCATTATGCTAAGCTAACGGATGGGTCTTGTCCATCACATCATTCTCCTAATGATGTGATCCCGTTCATCAAATGATAACACATCTCTATGGTTAGGAAACTTAACCATCTTTGATTAACGAGCTAGTCTAGTAGAGGCTTACTAGGGACACTGTGTTTCGTCTATGTATCCACACGTGTATCAAGTTTCCGGTTAATACAATTCTAGCATGAATAATAAACATTTATCATGATATAAAGAAATATAAATAACAACTTTATTATTGCCTCTAGGGCATATTTCCTTCAGTTGCTTCTGCGAAGCCGTTGGCGGTCATTGGTGCCATACCAAAGTCCCCGACCTCTTCGCGGAGATCCAGTCTGTCCCCCCGTCGGCCCGCCACATTAGGTGGCTGACCATTGGGGTGCTAGTGCGGACTCTCTGGAGGGTCCGCAATAAGCTTGTGATTCAGCGTGTTCCCCTTCAACGCTATACTGACGATGTCTTTAAAATGTGTGGTTCCCTGCAGCTCTGGCGGCCGCTTAGCCGCCCCTCCGACCAAGACGCCATCGACACCATCATCGCCGACCTCCGCTCGATGGCGCTTCGTCTGGCCCCACCGCTTCTGCCGCCTCCCCCCGAGCCTGATTAGCCTGCTATGGTTGCCCCACCCGGTGTTGGGTCTGGGCGTGTGTGTTTTTAGGGCTTGTTGAGTTGTGCCCTCAGCATAACCCTTTTTTTATTGTCTTGTGCTACTTCTGTGTGTGTGTATGGGTTGAACTTATGTTGGATATTGTGCTATGACGGTTTGCTTTATATATAAAGCGGGGCGAAAGCCTTTTTCGATAAACCGAGAGAAAAACAGTACAAAATATGTCCAGCAAACATCTCTATTGTAATGGTAGTAATTCGGTTACAAACGTACTAGAAAGAAAGCCGCACATTGCCTTGGCCAGGGAAAAATTAACTTGAACATGCATGACACACACATTATTATATGTTCGTTATCGATTGTCAATCTAACAATTGCATGCTTATTGTTCCGTCCTTGAAAAGAATAGTAACATCTCGGTTGCAAGTGGACTTTGCGTCATTGGGCAACTGAGTCATCCAGTGGGACGAAAGATGAGGAGAACAAGGCGTCCAATGCCAACGTAGTACAGCCATCTGGACCGGATCTTCTAAACTCTTGCTAGTATTTGCAATCTTTTAGAGATTTGCTTTTTTTAAACAAATCTTCCGTATATTTGTAATCTTAATTAACTGTGCACATATGATTTGCCCCTAGAAGGATAGGTGAGGAATCACTCTTGATCGTACATTTATCTATGAGAAAAATCTGGTTTGACCGTGGATTTTTTTTGTTTCGGTATCTCTGGAATATGAGTGTGTGACTTGTTAAAACCGCTCTTGCGCTGCAGATGAACGGGGTTGAGCGATCTGCTGAAGCTGTGGGACTTGATGTTAGCTAAGTGATTCAATCGTCGCCTTGGAATAAAAAGAATTGCTGGTTGATATATCTCACAAAAGTATATAATGGAGTTTATTATTATTCCGTACGATGATTTTGAGCCATACATCGATCGTTGATTCATGCCAACGTCCTTCATGCATGCGAGGGAGCAGCAGCGTGAGCCACCCCAACTGACGCACTCGTCGGATTGTAGCAGCAACAAGATGCGCCCCCTATGCCGCCCACCGCGCAACGACCATGATAGTTCGGCGCGCAAAACTTAGTGCAGTGCGCCGGGTCGCAGCTGCCAGTCGGCGGCATGCAATTGATTGTACCTGCAAAAAGGAAAACTACATGTTACTAGTACTCCTGCAAAAAGGAAAAAAACATGTTAAGTACTTCCTTCGTTTATTTTTATAAGTCGTTTCAGACAATTCAAAATAGGTTGTTTTGCACATTGTCTGAAATATTTTTAAGATCTTATAAAAATGAACAGAGAAAGTAGTAATTAACTACGCCGGCCAGTTATACGATATAGAATTCGATCGGCGCAGGTCCATTAGCTGATGACAGAACGGTGCAGGTAGCCATGATCACTAGGGTCGCCAAGCACAGGGCGCTCCTGCTCCTTCCGAGGATTGCCATTAGGAGATCCAAATTCGAGGCTAGCCACCGGTTTTTCTTTCTTTCTTTCTTTGCTCTCCGTTCTGTGGAAAAAAATTATATGAGACCAGGTCTCACGGGCTAGCAGGTGAGACCCCCCTGATGGATGACACGTGGCATTCACAAATCATAAAGCATCTAATCTCTCTCCCCTGTTGTTGTTGATGCAACTTGTTTGAGTTGCAAAGCTCTCGAGGGTGTTTATTACATAGAGGCAGGTAGACGTATCAGATCCTTCCAGAATATGCAAATTAATGTAATGCTTATGATTGTGTATAAAATAATTTAGAAGACATTAATGTTGTTATTATTACTAGGATACACTTAAAAATACTAATGCTTATGGTAGAAGATTTGGTAGATTTCATTTAACCTTAATTCATATTAGCATCGCCCAAGATTACTATCGTGACAAATCACATGCAATAGACTAGGAACATCTACCACATACGCATATGGACCAATGGCACATGTCAAGACAGAGGGGGCCAAAACATACGAGGGCACCGGAAACTCCGGTGCAACAGCGTCCTGGGCCATGGTGGTGACCAGATGGTCATCTGTCGTAGAGGAGGTAATTGAGCAGGTGGATAGATGGCGAGGATGTAGTTGAACTTGAGCGAACAGTCCTGCCGAGATACTCCGCAAAAACCTTATCGCCCCTCATCGGGTGCAAGTACTTAAGGGACGAAGTTTTGGAGGCCCGCTCTCCTGGATGGTTGTGCGTGCAGTCACTTTGGGGTTGTCGGAGAAGCAGCTCAGCACAGAGGAATTCAGCAGGTTTGTGTTCTGTTCTGTGTGTTGCGCTATGTGTAGCCCCTCTCCTCAGTATCTCCTCCACATAGAGGGGAGACATGGGAGAGTGAAGATAAGCAACTGCCATGTGATGGAAGAACACTTTGGGAGTACAAAATGTAGCCACAACGAACACAAGTATTGAGATGCAGAACCAGAACTGGACAATGTACTATATGCAACGGTTTAGTTCTTCCAGCAAGGCATTGTCAATCCAGGTATCAATCCAGTAGGAGGAACACACAAGTCACCAATGGTTGCACCTAGACAAACAAACAAATACTTGCACCCAACGCGATAAAGGGGTAGTCAATCCCTTCACGGTTACTTGCAACTTTGCAAGGATGAGATCTGATAGAGATAGGTATAAAAGATAAATAAAAGTGCAAAATAAAGTAAAGGTAAATAAATTGCAGCAAGGTATTTTTGGATTTTTGGTTTTATAGATCTGAAACTAATATGATAAAAGATAGACCCGGAGGCCATAGTTTTCACTAGAGACTTCTCTCTTGAAAGAACACATATGATGGGTGAACAAATTACTGTTGAGCCATTGATAGAAAATCACAAAGTTATGACGATATCTAAGATAATGATCATGAATATAGGCATCATGTCCGTGACAAGTAGACCGACTCCTGCCTGCATCAACTATTATACTCCACACATCGACCGCTATCCAGCATGCATCTAGTGTATTAAGTTAACAAGAACGGAGTAACGCCTTAAGTAAGATGACATAATGTAGAGGGGTAGATCCAATTAATATGAAATAAACCCTACTTTTTTATCCTTAATGGCAACTATACAAAAAAGTGTCATGTCCCCTTCTGTCACTGGGTATGAGCACCGCAAGTTTGAACACATTACAAAGCACCACTCCCATGGCAAGAAAAATCAATCTAGTTAGCCAAACCAAATCAGTAGATCAGAGAGAAATACAAAGCTATCTTAATCATGCATAAAAGAGTTCAGAGAAGACTCAAATAATATTCATAGATAATCTGATCATAAATCCAAAATTCGTCGGATCTCAACAAACGCATCGCAAAAAGAAGATTGCATCGAATATAACTCCTAGAACATCGAGGAGAACATTGTATTGAAGATCAAAGAGAGAGAAGAAGCCATCTAGCTACTAGCTATGGACCCGTAGGTCTGTGGTAAACTACTCACACATCATCGGAGGGGCAACAAGGTTGATGTAGAGGCCCTCCGTGATCGAATCCCCCTCTGACGGAGTACCGAAATAGGTCTCCAGATGGGATCTCACGAGGACAGAAACTTGCGGCCGCGGAAAAGTATTTTTGGTGTGCCCTATGGTATACGGGGAATATTTTAGTATTTATAGAACAAAGATTAGGGTTAGAGGAGCATCGGGGAGGCCACAAGCTTGCCCCCCCCCCCATGGCGCGCCCTCCGAGCTTGTCGCCAACTGGTGGCCCCTCTGACCTCGTCCCGAAGGTTCTTGGTGTCTTCTGGTCCAAGAAAAATCGTCAAAAAGTTTCGTTCCGTTTGGTATTGATTTTCTGTAAAAGACAAAAACAAGGAAAAAACAGCAATTGACACTAGGCACTAGGTTAATAGGTTAGTCCCAAAATAAGATGTAAAAAAGCATAATAATGCATATAAAACATCCAAGATGAATAATATAATAGCATGGAACAATAAAAAATTATAGATACGTTGGAGACGTATTACTACTCCCACAATACCTACCACACACAGCAACACCTTCAACACCTTCAAGTAGCAGCAGCAATAAGCCACCAGGAACAGCAAGTAGACAACACCTCTTCTTTCTCTCCCTCAGCATCACCAGCAGCTGCAACCTTCTCCTTGGGTAATCAGCAGCAGCCGCAACTCCATATGCAGCCACAACAACAGTCTTCAGCAGTTGCCCTTCTTCCTCCTCTACCATGCAGTTCTAGTAGCTAGTGCAAGGGCTCCACCAGCCACAGTAGGCCCAAGACCTAGCACAGGCAACGTCCCCTCCAACAGCTCATCATCTGCCTGCTTCGGTTGCGTCCTTGCTTCCTCTTGCTCCTACACACGGAGCTCGCCATGCTTGTTGTTTGCTCAGATCCGCGATGCCACCTTACTGGACCACGTTGCCTCGCCAGCCGGCCGGTGTCGTCACCTTAGGCCCCGCCGTCCAGGCCTCTGATACCATGTTGTATGAGAGAGAGAGAGAGAGAGAGAGAGAGAGAGAGAGACATACCCAGACCCTGGCAACAGCCAATGTGGTCTATGGTGGCGCTCACACTCATGACAGGGAGGAACTCGTCCCCTTTAAGGTTAGTCACGAATTGTCCTTGGCCACATGGGCCAACAGGAGTGGGCCACACTTACAATAGATATAAATTGTAGTCATCCTTGCTTCATATCATGTGTCATCCAGTGGTGTGAAGGCAGCAACACTCACCGATTGGACCCCAACAACAACCATTTTCGTTCCAATTATTCATCTGTAGTCGAACGGTGCAACACTAACAGGTGAGTCCGAACACTAGTTAAACAAGACACTTTTTTCTAGCATGTCATGGACTGTGGAGTCCCTTTCTTATAAATTTCCTGAGCTTCATTCCTTTGTTATAAATGATCTAGTCTCTGTAGCTAGTGTTGCCTCTGCAGATAGTCTGTTTGATCTTTTCCACAACCTTTGTCAGTACAAGCATATAGCCAACTCAATGAGCTTCAGACAGTTATGCCAAATATTTCTAGCTCAGCTAAGGACTGTTGGATTAGCAATGGTTCTGATTTGAGGTACTCCTCTATTCAAATGTACTCTGCTTTGATGGGAACAAACAAATCACACATTTTGTTTCAAAATATGTGAAAAAATGCTTAAAGACTCAAACACGCACATAAAAATTCCGGCTTGCTCTGCATGATAGAGTTAATTAACACTAGAGCTATGCTTAAGAGAAAGGGATTCATGCTTTCCAACTATCTTTGCCCCCTTTGCAATTAGTCTGGTGAAGAAACCATCATGCATTTGCTTTGGGATTGTAGTTTTGCTCTGTGTTGTTGGCACTCAATTTTTACTACTCCCTCCATTCACTTTTATAAGTCGTTTCAGACAACTGAAATTGAGTTGTTTTGCACGTTGTCTGGAATGTCCACAATACCTTATAAAAGTGAACAGAGGGAGTAATAGAAGAAGGAGTAGTTCTGTTTATGAAGACTCAGTGTTGCTCTTGGCAACTCTGTCTAGAGAGATTAATCTGAAAATTCTTGTTCTGTGCTGTTGGCATATTTGGTTACAAAGAAATGGCAAGATATTTAGAAATATCACCCGGCATATTCCTTCTTGGAGGATATGATTTAAGGAGGACATTTCCCAACTTCTATACAAACTTAAAGACAAGTATATCTTCAGAGCTAGATCAATGATTATCTCCTTTTTGTGTGTGTGGGTGAGATCAATGATTATCTCTGAATGTGTGTCCAATTCCCTAGAGCTAGTATTGGCTGACTGTGGACTATTTTTCTTTCAGTTAGATTTTTTTCCTTTTTTTGTTCGTCTTTGCTCCCCGTTGTAATTTACTGTTTATACTAATGAAAATCAAGGTTCGGGGCTTAAAAAACCAACACTGGTGTTCGCTGATGAAGGAAATATGCCCTAGAGGCAATAATAAAGTTGTTATTTTATATTTCCTTATATCATGATGAATGTTTATTATTCATGCTAGAATTGTATTAACCAGAAACTTGATACATGTGTGGATACATAGACAAAACACCGTGTCCCTAGTAAGCCTCTACTAGACTAGCTCGTTAATCAAAGATGGTTAAGTTTCCTAACCATAGACATGTCTTGTCATTTGATGAACGGGATCACATCATTAGGAGAATGATGTGATGGACAAGACCCATCCGTTAGCTTAGCATATTGATCATTTAGTTTTATTGCTATTGTTTTCTTCATGTCAAATACATATTCCTTCGACTATGAGATTATGCAACTCCCTGATACCGGAGGAATACCTATTGTGCTATCAAACGTCACAACGTAACTGGGCGATTATAAAGTTTCTCTACAGGTATCTCCGAAGGTGTTTGTTGGGTTGGCATAGATCGAGATTAGGATTTGTCACTCCGAGTATCGGAGAAGTATCTCTGGGCCCTCTCGGTAATGCACATCATAATAAGCCTTGCAAGCAATGTGAATAATGAGTTAGTTGCGGGATGATGTATTACGGAACGAGTAAAGAGACTTGCTGGTAACGAGATTGAACTAGGTATGAAGATACCGACGATCGAATCTTGCGCAAGTAACATACCGATGCCAAAGGGAATAACGTATGTTGTCATTGCGGTACGACCGATAAAGATCTTCGTAGATTATGTAGGAACCAATATGAGAATCCAGGTTCCGCTGTTGGTTATTCACCGGAGAGGTGTCTCGGTCATGTCTACATAGTTCTCGAACCCGTAGGGTCCGCACGCTTAACGTTCGATGACGATTTTGTATTATATGAGTTATGTAATTTGGTGACCGAATGTTGTTCGGAGTCCCGGATGAGATCACGGACATGACGAGGAGTCTCGAAATGGTTGAGAGGTAAAGATTCATATATAGGACGATATTATTCGGACACGGAAGTGTTCTGGGGGTACCGGGTACATATCGGGTCACCGGAAGGGGTTTCGGGCATCCCCCCGGCAACTACATGGGCCTAATGGGCCAAGAAGGGGACACACCAGCCCCTAGGGGGCTGGTGCGCCCCATGTAGGCCAAAATAAAGGGGAAGGAAAGAGGGGAAGAGAGAAACGAAGGGGAGGGATTCGGCCTCCCCCTTCCTTCTCTCCTCCCTCCTCCTTCCTTCCCCCTCTGGATGAATATGGAAGGGGGAGGCCGAATTGGGAGGCGCCCAAGTAGGATTCCTCCTACTTGGGGTGCCCCCTTGGCTGCCTCTCGTCCCCTCCAACCTATATATATGAGGGGAGTGCACCGCTAGAACACACAACATTGATTCCTAGCCGTGTGCGGCGCCCCCCTCCAGAGTTTACGCCTCCGGTCATATTGTCGTAGTGCTTAGGCGAAGCCCTGCGCGGATCACTTCACCATCACCGTCACCACGCCGTCGTGCTGACAAAACTCTCCCTCGACACTTTGTTGGATCAAGAGTTTCAGGGACGTCATCGAGCTGAACGTGTGCAGAACTCGGAGGTGTCGTACGTTCGGTGCTTGATCGGTCAGAACGAGAAGAAGTTCGACTACATCAACTGCGTTGTCAAACGCTTCCGCTTTCGGTCTATGGTACATGGACACACTCTCCCCTCTTGTTGCTATGCGCATCTCCTAGATAGATCTTGCGTGAGCGTAGGAATTTTTTTGAAATTGCATGTACATTCCCCAATAGTGGCATCCGAGCCAGGTCTATGCGTAGATGATATGCACGAGTAGAACACAAAAAATTTTGGGCGGTGATCGTCATACTGCTTACCACCAATGTCTTATTTTGATTCGGCGGTATTGTTAGATGAAGCGGCCCGGACCAACCTTACATGACCACGTTCATGAGACCGGTTCCACCGACAGACATGCAACTAGTTTTGCATAAAGGTGGCTGGCGGGTGTCTGTTTCTCCAACTTTAGTTGAATCGAATTTGACTACGGCCGGTCCTTGTTGAAGGTTAAAACAGCAAACTTGATAAATCACCGTTGTCGTTTTTTATGCGTAGGTAAGAACGGTTCTTACTAGAAGCCCGTAGCAGCCACGTAAAACTTGCAACAACAATGTAGAGGACGTCTAACTTGTTTTTGCAGGGCATGTTGTGATGTGATGTGGTCAATACATGATGTGATATATGTTATTGTATGAGATGATCATGTTTTGTAAAAGTTATCGGCAACTCGCAGGAGCCTTATGGTTGTCGCTTTATTGTATGAAATGCAAACGCCATGTAATTGCTTTACTTTATCACTATGCGTTAGTGATAGTTGTAGAAGCAATAGTTGGCGAGACGACCACGACGCTACGATGGAGATCAAGGTGTCAAGCCGGTGACGATGGAAATCATGCGGTGCTTTGGAGATGGAGATCAAAGGCACAAGATGATGATGGCCATATCATGTCACATATTTTGATTGCATGTGATGTTTATCTTTTATACATCTTATATTGCTTAGTATGGCGGTTGCATTATAAGATGATCCCTTACTAAAATTTCAAGGTATAAGTGTTCTCCCTGAGTATGCACCGTTGCGACAGTTCGTCGTGCTGAGACACCACGTGATGATCGGGTGTGATAGGCTCTACGTTCACATACAACGGGTGCGACAGTTTTGCACATGCGGAATACTTGGGTTAAACTTGACGAGCCTAGCATGTACAGACATGGCCTTAGAACACTGGAGATCGAAAGGTCGAACGTGAATCATATAGTAGATATGATCAACATAGAGATGTTCACCATTGAAGACTACTCGATCGCACGTGATGATCGGACATGGTTTAGTTGATATGGATGACGTGATCATTTAGATGAGTCAAGGGATGTCTATCTAAGTGGGAGTTCTTAAGTAATATGATTAATGTACTTAATTTATCATGAACTTAGTCCTGATAGTATTTGCATCTCTATGTTGTAGATCAATAGCACGCGTATAGCTCCCCTATTTTTTTATATGTTCCTAGAGAAAACTAAGTTGAAAGATGATAGTAGCAATGATGCGGACTGGGTCCGTGATCTGAGGATTATCCTCATTGCTGCACAGAAGAATTATGTTCTTGATGCACCACTAGGTGAAGAACCTGTTGCAGGACCAGATGCAGATGTTATGATCGTTTTGCAAGCTCGGTATGATGACTACTTGATAGTTTAGTGCACCATGCTTTACGGCTTAGAACCGGGACTCCAAAATGTTTTGAACGCCATGGAGCATATGAGATGTTCCAAGAACTGAAATTGGCATTTCAGACTCATGCCCGTGTCGAGAGGTATGAGACCTCTGACAAGTACTTTGCCTACAAGATGTAGGAGAATAGCTCAGCTAGTGAGCATGTGCTCAGAATGTCTGGGTACTACAATCACTTGAATCAAGTGGGAGTTAATCTTCTAGATAAGATAGTGATTGACAGAGTTCTCTAGTCACTATCACCAAGTTACTAGAACTTCGTGATGAACTATAATATGCAAGGGATGACGAAAATGATTCCCAAGCTCTTTGCGATGCTGAAATCAGTGAAGGTAGAAATCAAGAAATAGCATCAAGTGTTGATGGTTAACACGACCACTAGTTTCAAGATAAAGGGCAAGGGAAAGAAAGGGAAACTTTAAAAAGAATGGCAAGAAAGTTGCCACTCCCATGAAGAAGCCCAAAGCTAAACCCAAGCCTGAAACTGAGTGCTTCTACTTCAAAGGAAATGGTCACTGGAAGTGGAACTGCCCTAGATACTTGGCGGATAAGAAGGATGGCAAAGTGAACAAAGGTATATTTGATATACATGTTATTGATGTGTAATTTACTAGTGTTTATATCAACCACTCGGTATTTGACACTGGTTCAGTTGCTAAGAGTAGTAACTCGAAACAGGAGTTGCAAAATAAATAGAGACTAGTTAAGGGCGAGGTGACGATGTGTGTTGGAAGTGATTCCAAGGTTGATAAGATCACCATCGCACACTCCCTTTATCTTCGAGATTAGTGTTGAACCTAAAATAAATGTTATTTGGTGTTTGCGTTGAGCATGAATATGATTGGATCATGTTTATTGCAATATAGTTATTCATTTAAGTCAAAGAATAATTGTTGTTATATTTACATGAATAAAACCTTCTATGGTCATACACTCAATATAAATGGTTTATTGAATCTCGATCGTGGTGATACACATATTCATAATATTGATGCCAAAAGATGCAAAGTTGATAATGATAGTGAAACATATTTGTGGCACTGCCGTTTAGGTCATATTGGTGTAAAGCACATGAAGAAACTCCATGCGGATGGACTTTTGGAATCACTTGATTATGAATCATTTGATGCTTGCGAACCATGCCTCATGGGTAAGATGACTAAAACTCCGTTCTCCGAAACAATGGAGCGAGCTACTGACTTATTGGAAATAATACATACCGATGTATGCGGTCCAATGAGTGTTGAGGCTCGCGACGGGTATCGTTATTTTCTGACCTTCACAGATGATTTGAGCAGATGTGGGTATATCTACTTAATGAAACACAAGTCTGAAACATTTGAAAAGTTCAAAGAATTTCAGAGTGAAGTGGAGAATCATCGTAACAAGAAAATAAAGTTTCTGCAATCTCATCACGGAGGCGAATATTTGAGTTACGAGTTTGGCCTTCATTTAAAACAATGTGGAATAGTTTCACAACTCACGCCACCTGGAACAATACAGTGTAATGGTGTGTCCGAACGTCGTAACCGTACTTTATTAGATATGGTGCGATCTATGATGTCTCTTACCAATTTACCACTATCGTTTTGGGGTTATGCATTAGAGACAGTTGCATTCACTTTAAATAGGGCACCATCTAAATCCATTGAGATGATACCATATGAACTATGGTTTGGCAAGAAACCTAAGCTGTCGTTTCTTAAAAGTTTGGGGTTGCGATGCTTATGTGAAAAAGCTTCAACCTGATAAGCTCGAACCCAAATCGGAGAAGTGCGTCTTCATAGGATACCCAAAAGAAACTGTTGGATACACCTTCTATCACAGATCCGAAGGCAAGATCTTTGTTGCTAAGAATGGATCCTTTCTAGAGATGGATATTCTCTCGAAAGAAGTGAGTGGGAGGAAAGTAGAACTTGATGAGGTAATTGTACCTTCTCACGAATTGGAAAGTAGCTCATCATAGAAAACCGTTCCCGTGATGCCTACATCAACTAGAGAGGAAGCTAATGATAATGATCATGAAACTTCAGATCAAGTTACTACCGAACCTCGTAGGTCAAGGAGAGCACGTTCCGCACCAGAGTGGTATGGTAATCCTGTTCTGGAAGTCATGTTAGTAGACCATGATGAACCTACGAACTATGAGGAAGCGATGATGAGCCCAGATTCTGCAAAATGGCTTGAGGCCATAAAATCTGAGATAGGATCCATGTATGAGAACAAAGTGTGGACTTTGGTGGACTTGTCCGATGATCTGCAAGCCATAGAGAATAAATGGATCTTCAAGAGGAAGACTGACGCTGATGGTAATGTTACTATCCACAAAAGCTCGACTTGTCGCAAAAGGTTTTTGACAAGTTCAAGGAGTTGACTACGATGAGACTTTCTCACCCGTAGCGATGCTTAAGTCCGTCTGAATCATGTTAGCAATGCCACATTATGAAATCTTGCAAATGGATGTCAAAACTGCATTCCTTAATGGACATCTCAAAGAAGAGTTGTATATGATGCAACCAGAAGGTTTTGTCAATCGTAAAGGTGCTAACAAAGTGTGCAAGCTCCAGCAATCCTTCTATGGACTGGTGCAAGCATCTCGGAGTTGGAATATATGCTTTAATGAGGTGATCAAAGCATGTGATTTATACAGACTTATGGTGAAGCCTGTATTTACAAGAAAGTGAGTGGGAGCTTTGTAGCATTTCTGATATTATATGTGGATGACATATTGCTGATTGGAAATGATATAGAATTTCTGGATAGCATAAAAGGATACTTGAATAAGAATTTTTCAATGAAAGACCTCAGTGAAGCTGCTTACATATTGGGCATCAAGATCTATAGAGATAGATCAAGACGCTTGATAAGATTTTCAATGAGTACATACCTTGACAAGATTTTGAAGGAGTTCAAAATAGATCAGTCAAAGAAGGAGTTCTAGCCTGTATTGTAAGGTGTGAAGTTGAGTTAGACTCAAAGCCTGACCACGACATAAGTCAGAAAGAGAATGAAAGTCATTCCCTATCCCTCAGCCATAGGTTCTATAAAGTATGCCATGTTGTGTAACAAACCTGTTGTGTACCTTGCCATGAGTTTGGGAAGGGGGTACGATAGTGATCCTGCAATGGATCACTGGACAACGGTCAAAGTTATCCTTAGTTACCTAAGAGGACTAAGGAAATATTTCTCGGTTATGGAGGTGATAAAGAGTTCGTCGTAAAGAGTTACGTCGATGCAAGCTTTTACACCGATCCGGATGACTCTGAGTCTCAATCTGGATACATATTGAAAGTGGGAGCAATTAGCTAGAGTAGCTCCATGCAGAGCATTGTAGACATAGAAAATTTGCAAAATACATACGGCTCTGAATGTGGCAGACCCGTTGACTAAACTTCTCTCACAAGCAAAACATGATCACACCTTAGTACTCTTTGGGTGTTAATCACATAACAATGTGAATTAGATTATTGACTCTAGTAAACCCTTTGGGTGTTAGTCACATGGCGATGTGAACTATGGGTATTAATCACATAAAAATGTGAACTATTGGTGTTAAATCACATGACGATGTGAACTAGATTATTGACTCTAGTGCAAGTGGGAGACTGAAGGAAATATGCCCTAGAGGCAATAATAAAGTTGTTATTTTATATTTCCTTATATCATGATGAATGTTTATTATTCATGCTAGAATTGTATTAACCGGAAACTTGATACATGTGTGGATACATAGACAAAACACCGTGTCCCTAGTAAGCCTCTACTAGACTAGCTCGTTAATCAAAGATGGTTAAGTTTACTAACCATAGACATGTGTTGTCATTTGATGAACGGGATCACATCATTAGGAGAATGATGTGATGGACAAGACCAATCCGTTAGCTTAGCATATTGATCGTTTAGTTTTATTGTTATTGCTTTCTTCATGTCAAACACATATTCCTTCGACTATGAGATTTTGCAACTCCCGGATACAGGAGGAATACCTTGTGTGCTATCAAACGTCACAACGTAACTGGGTGATTGGTATCTCCGAAGGTGTTTGTTGGGTTGGCATAGATCGAGATTAGGATTTGTCACTCCGAGTATCGGAGAGGTATCTCTGGGCCCTCTCGGCAATGCACATCATAATAAGCCTTGCAAGCAATGTGACTAATGAGTTAGTTGCGGGATGATGTATTACGGAACGAGTAAAGAGACTTGCCGGTAACGAGATTGAACTAGGTATGAAGATACCGACGATCGAATCTCGGGCAAGTAACATACCGATGACAAAGGGAATAACGTATGTTGTCATTGCGGTACGACCGATAAAGATCTTCGTAGAATATGTAGGAACCAATATGAGCATCCAGGTTCCACTGTTGGTTATTGACCGGAGAGGTGTCTCGGTCATGTCTACATAGTTCTCGAACCCGTAGGGTCCGTACGCTTAACGTTTGATGACGATTTTGTATTATATGAGTTACGTGGTTTGGTGACTGAATGTTGTTCGGAGTCCCGGATGAGATCACGGACATGACGAGGAGTCTCTAAATGGTCGAGAGGTAAAGATTCATATATAGGACGATGTTATTCGGACATCGGAAGTGTTCCGGGGGTACCGGGTACATATCGGGTCACCGGAAGGGGTTCCGGGCATCCCCCCGGCAACTACATGGGCCTAATGGGCCAAGAAGGGGACAGACCAGCCCCTAGGGGGCTGGTGCGCCCCATGTAGGCCAAAATAAAGGGGAAGGAAAGAGGGGAAGAGAGAAAGGAAGGGGACGGATTCGGCCTCCCCCTTCCTTCTCTCCTCCCTCCTCCTTCCTTCCCCCTCCGGATGAATATGGAAGGGGGGGAAGCCGAATTGGGAGGTGGCCAAGTAGGATTCCTTCTACTTGGGGCGCCCCTTGGCTGCCTCTCCTCCCCTCCAACCTATATATTGAAGGAATTATGCCCTAGAGGCAATAATAAAGTTGTTATTTATATTTCCTTATATCATGATAAATGTTTATTATTCATGCTAGAATTGTATTAACCAAAAACTTAGTACATGTGTGAATACATAGACAAACAGAGTGTCACTAGTATGCCTCTACTTGACTAGTTTGTTGAATCAAAGATGGTTAAGTTTCCTAGCCATTGACATGAGTTGTCATTTGATTAACGGGATCACATCATTAGAGAATGATGTGATTGACTTGACCCATTCCGTTAGCTTAGCATTTGATCGTTTAGTATATTGCTATTGCTTTCTTCATGACTTATACATGTTCCTTTGACTATGATTATGCAACTCCCGAATACCGGAGGAACACTTTGTGTGCTACCAAACGTCACAACGTAACTGGGTGATTATAAAGGTGCTCTACAGGTGTCTCCGATGGTACTTGTTGAGTTGGCATAGATCAAGATTAGGATTTGTCAGTCTGATTGTTGGAGAGGTATCTCTCCCCCCCCCCCCCCCCCCCCCCCCCCCCCCCCCCCCCCCCCCCCCCCCCCCCCCCCCCCCCCCCCCCCCCCCCCCCCCCCCCCCCCCCCCCCCCCCCCCCCCCCCCCCCCCCGAGTTAGTTGCGGGATGATGCATTACGGAACGAGTAAAGAGACTTGTCGGTAAAGAGATTGAACTAGGTATGATGATACCGATGATCGAATCTCGGGCAAGTAACATACCGATGACAAAGGGAACAACGTATGTCGTTATGCGGTTTGACCGATAAAGATCTTCGTAGAATATGTAGGAGCCAATATGAGCATCCAGGTTCCGCTATTGGTTATTGACCAGAGATATGTCTCGGTCATGTCTATATAGTTCTCGAACCCGTAGGGTCCGCACGCTTAACGTTCGATGACAATTTGTATTATGAGTTATGTGATTTGATGAACCGAAGATAGTTCGGAGTCCCGGATGAGATCACAGACATGACGAGGAGTCTCGAAATAGTTGAGAGATAAAGATCGATATATTGGAAGGCTATATTCAGACATCGGAAAGGTTCCGAGTGATTCGGGTATTTTTCGGAGTACTGGAGAGTTACGGGAATTCGTCGGGGGAAGTAGTAGGCCTTAATGGGCCGTACGGGAAAGGAGAGAAGGGCCTCAAGGGGTGTCCGCACGGCCCCCCATGGGCTGGTCCGAATTGGACTAGGAGGGGGCGGCGCCCCCCTCCTTCCTTCTCCCCTCCTTCTCCTACTAGGAATAGGAAAGAGGAGGGGAATCCTACTTGGACTGGGGAGTCCTAGTAGGATTCCCCACACCTGGCGCCCCCCCCCTTGGGCCGGCCACCTCTTCCCTCCCCTCCTTTATATACGTGGCCAGGGGGCACCCCAATAGCACATCAAAAGTTTCTTTTAGCCGTGTGCGGTGCCCCCCTCCACAGTTACACACCTCGGTCATATCGTCGTAGTGCTTTGGTGAAGCCCTGCACCGGTAACTTCATCATCACCGTCGCCACGTCGTCGTGCTGACGGAACTCTCACTCAGCCTCAACTGGATCAAGAGTACGAGGGACGTCATCGAGCTGAACGTGTGCTGAACACGGAGGTGTCGTACATTCGGTGCTAGGATCGGTCGGATCGTGAAGACGTACGACTACATCAACCGCGTTGATAAACGCTTCTGCTTTCGGTCTATGAGGGAACGTGGACACACTCTCCCCGCTCGTTGCTATGCATCACATAGATAGATCTTGCGTGATCGTAGGTATTTTTTTTTGAAATACTGCATTCCCCAACAGTGGCATCCGAGGCAGGTCTATGCGTAGATGTTATATGCACGAGTAGAACACAAAGAGTTGTGGGCGATAATAGTCATACTGCTTACTAGCATGTCATACTTTGATTCGGCGGTATTGTTGGACGAAGCGGCTCAGATCGACATTATGCGTACGCTTACGCGAGACTGGTTCTACCGACGTGCTTCGCACACAGGTGGCTAGTGGGTGTCAGTTTCTCCAACTTTAGTTGAATCAAGTGTGACTACGCCCAGTCCTTGTTGAAGGTTAAAACAGCACACTTGACAAAAAATCGTTGTGGTTTTGATGCGTATGTAAGAACGGTTCTTGCTCAGCCCGTAGCAGCCACGTAAAATTTGCAACAACAAAGTAGAGGACGTCTAACTTGTTTTTGCAGGGCATGCTGTGATGTGATATGGTCAATGTTCCTATGACTATGAGATTATGCAACTCCCGAATACCGAAGGAACACTTAGGGGGGGGGGGGGGGGGGGGGGGGGGGGGGGGGGGGGGGGGGGGGGGGGGGGGGGGGGGGGGGGGGGGGGGGGGGGGGGGGGGGGGGGGGGGGGGGGGGGGGGGGGGGGGGGGGGGGGGGGGGGGGGGGGGGGGGGGGGGGGGGGGGGGGGGGGGGGGGGGGGGGGGGGGGGGGGGGGGGGGGGGGGGGGGGGGGGGGGGGGGGGGGGGGGGGGGGGGGGGGGGGGGGGGGGGGGGGGGGGGGGGGGGGGGGGGGGGGGGGGGGGGGGGGGGGGGGGGGGGGGGGGGGGGGGGGGGGGGGGGGGGGGGGGGGGGGGGGGGGGGGGGGGGGGGGGGGGGGGGGGGGGGGGGGGGGGGGGGGGGGGGGGGGGGGGGGGGGGGGGGGGGGGGGGGGGGGGGGGGGGGGGGGGGGGGGGGGGGGGGGGGGGGGGGGGGGGGGGGGGGGGGGGGGGGGGGGGGGGGGGGGGGGGGGGGGGGGGGGGGGGGGGGGGGGGGGGGGGGGGGGGGGGGGGGGGGGGGGGGGGGGGGGGGGGGGGGGGGGGGGGGGGGGGGGGGGGGGGGGGGGGGGGGGGGGGGGGGGGGGGGGGGGGGGGGGGGGGGGGGGGGGGGGGGGGGGGGGGGGGGGGGGGGGGGGGGGGGGGGGGGGGGGGGGGGGGGGGGGGGGGGGGGGGGGGGGGGGGGGGGGGGGGGGGGGGGGGGGGGGGGGGGGGGGGGGGGGGGGGGGGGGGGGGGGGGGGGGGGGGGGGGGGGGGGGGGGGGGGGGGGGGGGGGGGGGGGGGGGGGGGGGGGGGGGGGGGGGGGGGGGGGGGGGGGGGGGGGGGGGGGGGGGGGGGGGGGGGGGGGGGGGGGGGGGGGGGGGGGGGGGGGGGGGGGGGGGGGGGGGGGGGGGGGGGGGGGGGGGGGGGGGGGGGGGGGGGGGGGGGGGGGGGGGGGGGGGGGGGGGGGGGGGGGGGGGGGGGGGGGGGGGGGGGGGGGGGGGGGGGGGGGGGGGGGGGGGGGGGGGGGGGGGGGGGGGGGGGGGGGGGGGGGGGGGGGGGGGGGGGGGGGGGGGGGGGGGGGGGGGGGGGGGGGGGGGGGGGGGGGGGGGGGGGGGGGGGGGGGGGGGGGGGGGGGGGGGGGGGGGGGGGGGGGGGGGGGGGGGGGGGGGGGGGGGGGGGGGGGGGGGGGGGGGGGGGGGGGGGGGGGGGGGGGGGGGGGGGGGGGGGGGGGGGGGGGGGGGGGGGGGGGGGGGGGGGGGGGGGGGGGGGGGGGGGGGGGGGGGGGGGGGGGGGGGGGGGGGGGGGGGGGGGGGGGGGGGGGGGGGGGGGGGGGGGGGGGGGGGGGGGGGGGGGGGGGGGGGGGGGGGGGGGGGGGGGGGGGGGGGGGGGGGGGGGGGGGGGGGGGGGGGGGGGGGGGGGGGGGGGGGGGGGGGGGGGGGGGGGGGGGGGGGGGGGGGGGGGGGGGGGGGGGGGGGGGGGGGGGGGGGGGGGGGGGGGGGGGGGGGGGGGGGGGGGGGGGGGGGGGGGGGGGGGGGGGGGGGGGGGGGGGGGGGGGGGGGGGGGGGGGGGGGGGGGGGGGGGGGGGGGGGGGGGGGGGGGGGGGGGGGGGGGGGGGGGGGGGGGGGGGGGGGGGGGGGGGGGGGGGGGGGGGGGGGGGGGGGGGGGGGGGGGGGGGGGGGGGGGGGGGGGGGGGGGGGGGGGGGGGGGGGGGGGGGGGGGGGGGGGGGGGGGGGGGGGGGGGGGGGGGGGGGGGGGGGGGGGGGGGGGGGGGGGGGGGGGGGGGGGGGGGGGGGGGGGGGGGGGGGGGGGGGGGGGGGGGGGGGGGGGGGGGGGGGGGGGGGGGGGGGGGGGGGGGGGGGGGGGGGGGGGGGGGGGGGGGGGGGGGGGGGGGGGGGGGGGGGGGGGGGGGGGGGGGGGGGGGGGGGGGGGGGGGGGGGGGGGGGGGGGGGGGGGGGGGGGGGGGGGGGGGGGGGGGGGGGGGGGGGGGGGGGGGGGGGGGGGGGGGGGGGGGGGGGGGGGGGGGGGGGGGGGGGGGGGGGGGGGGGGGGGGGGGGGGGGGGGGGGGGGGGGGGGGGGGGGGGGGGGGGGGGGGGGGGGGGGGGGGGGGGGGGGGGGGGGGGGGGGGGGGGGGGGGGGGGGGGGGGGGGGGGGGGGGGGGGGGGGGGGGGGGGGGGGGGGGGGGGGGGGGGGGGGGGGGGGGGGGGGGGGGGGGGGGGGGGGGGGGGGGGGGGGGGGGGGGGGGGGGGGGGGGGGGGGGGGGGGGGGGGGGGGGGGGGGGGGGGGGGGGGGGGGGGGGGGGGGGGGGGGGGGGGGGGGGGGGGGGGGGGGGGGGGGGGGGGGGGGGGGGGGGGGGGGGGGGGGGGGGGGGGGGGGGGGGGGGGGGGGGGGGGGGGGGGGGGGGGGGGGGGGGGGGGGGGGGGGGGGGGGGGGGGGGGGGGGGGGGGGGGGGGGGGGGGGGGGGGGGGGGGGGGGGATAGAAAGAGAATGAAAGTCATTCCCTATGTCTCAGTCATAGGTTCTATAAAGTATGCCAGGCTATGTGCCAGACCAGTTGTGTGCCTTGCTATGAGTTTAGCAAGGTGGTACGATAGTGATCCAGGAGTGGATCACTGGATAGCGGTCAAAGTTATCCTTAGTTACCTAAGAGGACTAAGAAAATAGTTCTTGGTTATGGAGGTGATAAAGAGTTCATCGTAAAGAGTTACGTCGATGCAAACTTTAACACCGATCTGGATGACTTTGAGTCTCAATCTGGACACATATTGAAAGTGGGAGCAATTAGCTAGAGTAGCTCCATGGAAAGCATTGTAGACATAGAAATTTGCAAAATACATACGGATCTGAATTTGGCAGACCCGTTGACTAAACCTCCCTCACAAGCAAAACATGATCACACCTTAGTACTCTTTGCGTGCTAATCACATGGCGATGTGAACTAGATTATTGACTCTAGTAAACCCTTTGGGTGTTGGTCACATGGCGATGTGAACTATTGGTGTTAATCACATGGCGATGTGAACTAGATTATTGACTCTAGTGCAAGTGGGAGACTGAAGGAAATATGCCCTAGAGGCAATAATAAAGTTGTTATTTATATTTCCTTATATCATGATAAATGTTTATTATTCATGCTAGACTTGTATTAACCAGAAACTTGATACATGTGTGAATACATAGACAAAAAAAATGTCCCTAGTATGCCTCTACTTGACTAGCTCGTTGATCAAAGATGGTTAAGTTTCCTAACCATAGACATGTGTTGTCATTTGATGAACGGGATCACATCATTAGGAGAATGATGTGATGCACAAGACCCATCCGTTAGCTTAGCACTATGATCGTTTAGTTTGTTGCTATTGCTTTCTTCATGACTTATACATGTTTCTATGACTATGAGATTATGCAACTCCCGAATACCGAAGGAACACTTAGTGTGATATCAAACGTCACAATGTAACTGGGTGATTACAAAGATGCTCTACAGGTATCTCCGATGGTGTTTGTTGAGTTGGCATAGATCAAGATTAGGATTTGTCTCTCCGTGTATCGGAGAGGTATCTCTGGGCCCTGTCGGTAATGCACATCACTATAAGCCTTGCAAGCAATGTGACTAATGAGTTAGTTGCGGGATGATGCATTACGAAACGAGTAAAGAGACTTGCCGGTAACGAGATTGAACTAGGTATGATGATACCGACGATCGAATCTCGGGCAAGTAACATACCGATGACAAACGGAACAACGTATGTTGTTATGCGGTTTAACCGATAAAGATCTTCGTAGAATATGTAGAAGCCAATATGAGCATCTAGGTTCCGCTATTGGTTATTGACCGGAGATGTGTCTCGGTCATGTCTACATAGTTCTCGAACCCGTAGGGTCCGCACGCTTAACGTTCGATGACGATTTGTATTACGAGTTATGTGATTTGATGACCGAAGATAGTTCGGAGTCCCGGATGAGATCACGCACATGACGAGGAGTCTCGAAATGGTTGAGAGGTAAAGATCGATATATTGGAAGGCTATATTCGGACATCGGAAAGGTTCCGAGTGATTCAGGTATTTTTCGGAGTACCGGAGAGTTACGGGAATTCGCCGGGGGAAGTAGTGGGCCTTAATGGGCCATACGGGAAAGGAGAGAAGGGCCTCACGGGGTGGCCGCGCGCCCCCCCATGGGCTGGTCCGAATTGGACTAGGAGGGGGCGGCGCCCCCCTCCTTCCTTCTCCCCTCTTCCTCCTTCCCTCCTTCTCCTACTAGGAATAGGAAAGAGGAGGGGAATCCTACTTGGACTGGGGAGTCCTAGTAGGATTCCCCACACCTGGCGCGCCCCCCTTGGGCCAGCCACCTCTTCCCTCCCCTCCTTTATATACGTGGCCAGGGGGCACCCCAATAGCACATCAAAAGTTTCTTTTAGCCGTGTGCGGTGCCCCCCTCCACAGTTACACACCTTGGTCATATCGTCGTAGTGCTTAGGCGAAGCCCTGCGCTGGTAACTTCATCATCACCGTCGCCAGGCCGTCGTGCTGACGGAACTCTCCCTCGGCCTCAACTGGATCAAGAGTACGAGGGACGTCATTGAGCTGAACGTCTGCTGAACATGGAGGTGCCGTACGTTCGGTGCTAGGATTGGTCGGATCATGAAGACGTACGACTACATCAACCGCGTTGATAAACGCTTCCGCTTTTGGTCTACGAGGGTACGTGGATACACTCTCCCCGCTCGTTGCTATGCATCACATAGATAGATCTTGTGTGATCGTAGGTAAATTTTTTGAAATACTGCGTTCCCCAACACTTTTGTTAAAATTGCCAGCCTTCTTATCTACCAAGTATGTCGGGCATTTCCTCTACCAGTGACCATTCCCCTTACAATAGAAGCACTTAGTCTCGAGTTTGGGTTCAACCTTGGGTTTCTTCACCGGAGCAGTAACTGGCTTGCCATTCATGAAGTTTCCCTTCTTGCCCTTGCCCTTCTTGAAACCAGTGATCTTGTTAGCCATCAATACTTGATGCTCCTTCTTGATTTCTACCTTCGCGGCCTTAAGCACCGCGAACAGCTCCGGGATCATGTCCATCCCTTGCATGTTATAGTTCATCATGAAGCTCTAGTAGCTTGGTGATAGTGACTGGAGAACTCTGTCAATCACTATCTTATCTGGAAGATTAACTCCCACTTGATTCAAGCGATTGAAGCACCTAGACATTCTGAGCACATGCTCACTGGCTGAGTTATTCTCCTCCATCTTGTAGGCAAAGAACTTGTCAGAGGTCTCATACCTCTCAACAGGCATGAGCCTGAAATACCAATTTCAACTCTTGGAACATCTCATATGTTCCATGGCGTTCAAAATGCCTTTGGAGCCCCGATTCTAAGCCGTAAAGCATGGAGCACTAAACTATCAAGTAGTCATCAGAACGTGTCTGCCAGATGTTCACAACATCCATAGACGATGCTAGAGGGGTTGGCACACCGAGCGGTGCATCAAGGACATAAGCCTTTTGTGCAGCAGTGAGGATAATCCTTAGACTACGGCCCTAGTCCGCATAATTGCTTACAATATCTTTCAACTTAGTCTTTCTCTAGGAACGTATTAAAACTGGGAGCTACAGAGCGAGCTATTGATCTACAACATAATTTGCAAAGACAACTTAGACTATTGTTCATGATAATGAGTTCAATTAATCATATTACCTAAGAACTCCCACTCAAATCAACATCCCTCTGGTTGTCCGAGTGTAACATGACCCAAATTCACCAACCCAAGTCCGATCATCACGTGAGATGAGGTGGTTTCAATGGTGAACATCTCAATGTTGATCATATCTACTATATGATTCATGCTCAACCTTTTGGTCTCTTGTGTTCCGAGGCCATGTCTGTACATGCTTGGCTCGTCAAGTTTAACCCAAGTGTTCTGCATGTGCAAAACTGGCTTGCACCCGTTGTATGTGAACGTAGATTCTATCACACCCGATCATCACGTGGTGCTTTGAAACGACGAACTTTCGCAATGGTGCACACTTGGGGAGATCACAATTTTATCTTGAAATTTTAGTGAGCGATCACCTTATAATGCTACCGTCGTCCTAAGCAAAATAAGATGCATAAAAGGATTAACATCACATGCAAATCATAAGTGACATGATAATGATATGGCCATCAACTTGTGCTTTTGATCTCCAAGCACCGGCATGATCTCCATCGTCACCGGCATGACACCATGATCTCCATCATCGTGCCACCATCGGGGTTGTCACGCCAACCATGCTTCTACTACTATTGATACTGCTTAGCGATAAAGTAAAGCATTACATAACGCTTAATGATTGACACGCAGGTCATATAATTAAACACAACCCTATGGCTCCTACTTGTTGCCGTATGCATCGACATGCAAGTCAATATAAACTATTACAAACATGATCATCTCATACATAGAATATATTTCATCATGTCTTTGGCCATATCATATCACAACATACCCTGCAAAAACAAGTCAGACGTCCTCTAATTGTTGTTGCATGTTTTACGTGGCTGCTATGGGTATCTAGCAAGAATGAATCTTACCTACGCAAAGCCACAACGATGATATGCAAGTTGCTATTTAACCTTCCACAAGGACCGCCTTTGTCGAATCCGATTCGACTAAGGTGGGAGAGACAGTCACCCGCCAACCATGTTTATGCAACAAAGTCACAAGTCAGTCGATGGAACCGGTCTCATGTACGTGGACATGTAAAGTTGGTCTGGGCCGCTTCATCCCACAATACCGCCGAATCAAGAAAAGACCGAGGAAGGAAGCAATCTGAATATCAATGCCCACAAACTCCTTTGTGTTCTACTCGTGATGTCATCTACGCATAGACCTAGCTCATGATGCCATTGTTGGGGAATGTTGCATGGGAAAAAAAATTCCTACGCTCACCGAGATCAATCTAGGAGATGGACATCTATGAAAGGAGAGATTGCATCTACATACCCTTGTAGATCGCTAAGCGGAAGCGTTAAGAAATGCAGTTGATGTAGTCGAACGTCTTCACGATCCAATCATGATCCGCCCCGCGAACTCCCGATCCCCGTGCCGAACGGATGGCACCTCCACGTTCAACACACGTACGGCTTGATTACGCCTTCACCTCCTCAATCTAGCAAGCGATGGTGAAGTAGTAGCTCGAGTCCTCCGGTAGCACGACGGCGTGATGGCGGCGGTGGTGGAGAAATCTCAGTAGGGCTTCGCCAAGCCTCACGGAGAAGGACTATGAGGGAGAGGGAGGGCAGAGCCATGTCATTGATGGGTGCGGCTGCCCTCTGTCCACCTCTTTATATATAGGGGGAAGGGAGGAGGAGGGGGCGCCACTAGATCCCATCTAGGGGTGGCGGCCAAGGCAGATGGGGGCGCCCCCTAGGGAAACCCTAGGGTGGCTTGCCCCCCAAGCCAGGTGGAGGGAACCTTAGAGGGGGTGCCCCACCTCTCCTAGTTACGTGAGATGGGGTGAGGGGGGCGCACAGTACCTTAGTGGGCTGGTTTTCCCCCTCCCCTTTGGCCCATGAGGCCCCCCAACACTTGCCGGGGCCCCCGAAACCCCTTTCGATCATGCTGGTCATCACTCGGTACCCCCAGAACAATTCGGGACTCCAATACCCTTCGTCCAATATATCAATATTCACCTCCGGACCATTTCGGAGTTCCTCGTCATGTCTAGGATCTCATCCGGGACTCCGAACAACCTTCGGTAACCACCATAATGACTCAACTATACTTATATCGTCACCAAACGTTAAGTGTGTAGACCCTGCGGGTTCGAGAACTATGCAGACATGACCGAGACACCTCTACAGTCAATAACCAATAGCGGGACCTAGATGTCCATATTGGTTCCCACATATTCTACGAGGATCTTGTCGGTCGAACCTCGATGTCAAGGATTCCGCTAACCTCGTATGCAGTTCCCTTTGTCTATCGGTATGTTACTTGCCCGAGATTCGATCGTCAGTATCTCCATACCTAGTTCAATCTCATTACCGGCAAGTCTCTTTACTTGTTTCATAATACAAGATCCTATGGCTAACTCATTAGTCACATTGCTTGCAAGCTTCTTGTGATGTTGTATTACCGAGTGGGCCCTAAGATACCTCTCTGTCATACGGAGTGACAAATCCCTGTCTTGATCCATGCCAACTCAACAGACACCCTCGGAGATACCTGTAGAGCACCTTTATAGTCACCCAATTACATTGCGATGTTTGGTACACACAAGGTACTCCTCCGGTGTCAGTGAGTTGCATGATCTCATGGTCATAGGAACATATACTTGACATGCAGAAAACGATAGCAATAAACTTGATATGATCATATTCTACGTTCATAGTTTGGGTCTTATCCATCACATCATTCTCCTAATGATGTGATCCCATTATCAAATGACAACTCATGTCTATGGCTAGGAAACCATAGCCATCTTTGATCAACGAGCTAGTCTAGTAGAGGCTCACTAGGGACACGTTGTTGTCTATGTATCCACACATGTATCTGAGTTTCCGATCAATATAATTCTAGCATGGATAATAAACGATTATCATGAACATGGAAATATGATAATAACCAATTTATTATTATCTCTAGGGCATATTTCCAACATGGCAGCCCCCGAGCCAGAGCTGGCAGCCCTCGTTCCAGAGCCGGCAGCCCCCGGGATTGGGCTAGCATCCCCCGAGCCAGAGCCGGCAGCCCCCGGGGTTGGGCCAGGGTCTTCAGGGTTGGGTGGGGGCGCCGTGGGGTCGTCCGGGATGAAGATGGACTTGAAGTCCAGAGACGGCTTGATGGACGGTTTCCGCAGGTGCTCGAGGGAGACACCAGGTGGGATTGCTTGCCGGGTGGAACCTATCTTGGCCAGGGTGTCAGCGGCTTCGTTCTCCGTGCGTGTTCTCATAAGCCAGATCCTTTGGATTTGCTTCAATGCATTCATCACCAACAAGTTTGGGGTTCATCAGCAGATGAAGTTGAGCTTCGGATACATCCCAAAAGTGCAGTCTGTGTTCATGAGCATTATCAAACTAGCACCAAGGAAGATTCAACAGTGCTAAGAATTGGTCAGCCAAACATTTTATCTTCTCTTCACCTGTCATCCATTCGAGGATCCAAGTACTGCAATTTGCTAGGTCTTCTGAGATATAGAGTGGCATAGAACTGAAGGATTACTTCATGATTCCAGCCATGATTGCAATGGAGGAAACTCTTCAGGAAGACTAGTTCAATTTGCTCGATGGTATGATGAAAGCAGGGTAAACTTCTGAGCTCTGTGAAATCCAGAATCTTGTGCTTGAAAATGCGATTCTTGCCAAACAGAGTACGAGCATAGTACACAGCCTGTTCCTTGGTCCAAAATCTTGGTGACAATGAAGTCCTTTCTCCATCATATGGGCTGGTTCCAAAGAATGCAATTTTCGAAAGATGATACTGCTCATTAAATGCAGGACGATTCAGGCCATCTTCAACAGGAAACAAAGGAAATTTTTCCAGTGGGTTTCTGAGATGTTCTTCTTCATCCATAGTCCGGGTCGGAACATCATCAGGTGCTGGCACACCTTCCTTAATGGGCTTGAGAGGAGCGCGAGGCATCCTTGACTGATTATCATTTTTGCTCGCTGGAACTCCTTCAGCAGCTTTCTGACCTTCGGGCACTAGGGCCTTTTCTTTTGGTGCATTTGCTTCGGTTGGAGGCATGATGACCCACAAGTATAGGGGATCTATCATAGTCCTTTCGATAAGTAAGAGTGTCGAACCAACGAGGAGCATAAGGAAATGACAAGCGGTTTTCAGCAAGGTATTCTCTGCAAGCACTGAAATTATCGGTAACAGATACTTTTGTGATAAGATAATTCGTAACGGGTAACAAGTAACAAAAGTAACTAAGGTGCAACAAGGTGACCCAATCCTTTTTGTAGCAAAGGACAAGCCTGGACGAACTCTTATATAAAGCAAAGCGCTCCCGAGGACACATGGGCATCACTGTCAAGCTAGTTTTCATCATGCTCACATGATTCGCGTTCGTTACTTTGATAATTTGATATGTGGGTGGACCGGTGCTTGGGTGCTGCCCTTCCTTGGACAAGCCTCCCACTTATGATTAACCCCTCTTGCAAGCACCCGCAACTATGAAAGAAGAATTAAGATAAATCTAACCATAGCATGAAACATATGGATCCAAATCAGCCCCTTAGGAAGCAACACATAAACTAGGGTTTAAGCTTCTATCACTCTAGCAACCCATCATCTACTTATTACTTCCTAATGCCTTCCCCTAGGCCCAAATCATGGTGAAATGTCAAGTAGTCGATGTTCACATAACACCACTAGAGGAAAGACAACATACATCTCATCAAAATATCGAACGTATACCAAATTCACATGATTACTTATAACAAGACTTCTCCCATGTGCTCTGGAACAAACGTAAGTACTCGCAAAGTATATTCATGTTCAAAATCATAGGAGTATTAATTATCATTAAGGATCTGACATATGATCTTCCACCGAATAAACCAACTAGCATCAACTACAAGGAGTAATCAACACTACTAGCAACCCACATTGTAATGATTTTACTATAAATTCTATTAATGTCAATTGTGCTAATAATATGTCAAACCACAAGCTTGGGGATGCTAATTTTGATATGCCACTACTTATTGCAATGATCATGATTGGGGTGATTCTTATTATGATCTTGAAAATTTATTTAAGCCTCATGATGAATATGATATTGATAATAATAATATTGAGAGTGGGTTGGGAAGAGCATCAACTTTAGGTAAAAATAATCCTACATATTTGGAGAGTGTTCAATCTTATGAATTTTTTGATGAAAGTGGGCTTGGAGAGGTCATGACTTTATTTGATGATAATCCCACTATTTTGGAAGAGTGACAACTTTGCATGCCTGTGGATCATGAAGAGAATATTTTATGTGATGGTTATATTGTTGAATTTGATTATGATCCTACATATAATTATTATGAGAGAGGGAAATATGGTTGTAGAAATTTTCATGTTACTAATTTACCTCTCTTCATGTTGAGATTGTCAATGTTTTATTCCTCTCCTTTGCATATGCTAGATAATTCTTGTCTTGATAATTTGTTTGCTTATAAAATGTCTATGCATAGGAAGTATGTTAGACTTAAATGTGTTTGTCACATGATTTATGATGCTCTCTTTGTGTTTCAATTATTATCTTTCTTGTGAGCATCAATAAAATCTTATGCCTAGCTAGGGGCATAAAACGATAGCGCTTGTTGGGAGGCAACCCAATGAATAAAATTTATTTTTGTCTTTTTATTTATGTACTTGAGTATTTGCACAATTATGCTACTGTTATGATTGTGTTTTTTATGTTTTAATTAGTGTTTGTGCCAAGTAAAGCCTTTGGGATAGCTTTGGTGATAGTTGATTTGATCTTGTTGGAAAACAGAAAATTTTCTGTCCAGTAAAATAATTGTTTAAAGTACAGAAGAGACTAAAAATTCTGATTTTTTTTACAAAAAATTTATATACAAATTTTCTATGTTGTACTAATTTTTTGGAATTTTTGGAGTTACAGAAGTATGTGAACAATTCGCATCTTTGAAGACTACTCTGTTTTTGACAGATTCTATTTTCTTTGCATTGTGTGCTTATTTTGATGAATCTATGGTTTGTATCGGGGGGTATGAGCCATGGTAAAGTTAGAATACAGTAGATATAATGCAATAACAACATTTGAATGGGTTTTCTATAGTAGTTAAAGTAAAGATTGGTTTTCTTATACTAACGGATCTCACGAAGGTTTTTTTGAGTTTTGTGTGATTGAATTTTTCAAGTTTTGGGTGAGATTGCGATGGATGAAGGAATAAGGAGTAAGAAGAGACTAAGCTTGGGGATGCCCCATGGCATCCCAAGCTATTATCTAAAATAGAAGCAAGCAACTAAGCTTGGGGATGCCCGAGTGGCATCCCCTCTTTGTTCTAACGACCATCGGAATTTTACTTGAAACTATATTTTTATTCGTCACATATCATGAGTTTTGCTTGGAGCGTCTTGTATGATATGAGTCTTTGCTTGTTTTACTTTTTATTTTGTGTCATGTATCCTTGCTGGACACACCTATTTGAGGGAGCCAGAATGATGCTATGACTTGTTAGAATTGCTCTCTATGCTTCACTTAAATCTTTATGAGCTATGGAACTGCTCTAGTGCTTCACTTATATCTTTTTTAGCACGGTGTGCTTTAGTATCTTTGAAGAAATTCTCTCTTGCTTCACTTAAATTATTTTGAGAGAAGAATTTTTTTATGCTCATGTTCTTCACTTAGATTTGTTTGAGCTATCAATAGCAACATATGAAATTAGTCCCAAAGTGATAGATATTCAAGAGGGATATAATAAAAACTTTCATGAAGATCATTGGACAAAATATACTTGATTCTTTGTAATAGTTTTGCGATATGTTTATGGTGATATGTGAGTCATGTTAATGAGTAATTATGTTTTAGTAAGAATATTGGTGTTAAGGTTTGTGATTCCCTATGCAAGCACGAAAGTCAATAGTTATGCAATGAAATTACATCCTACTTGTGGTGCATTATTCGGTGTTAGTTATGCTTAATGCTCACTGATGAGATTTTCCGTTTCTTGGTTGGATGCTTCCCAATCTTTTGCTAGCCTTCACTTGCACTAAGTATGATCACTACTTGTGCATCCAAAATCCTTAAACCCAATTTTGCCATATGAGTCCACTATACCTACCTATATGCGGTATTTCCGTGCCGTTCTAAGGAAATTTGTATGTGCCATCTCTAATT
This sequence comes from Thinopyrum obtusiflorum, assembly GCA_036873465.1. Classification (NCBI taxonomy): domain Eukaryota; kingdom Viridiplantae; phylum Streptophyta; class Magnoliopsida; order Poales; family Poaceae; genus Thinopyrum; species Thinopyrum obtusiflorum. The sequence goes on from JAAAWM010011705.1 coordinate 67,066, forward strand.
TCAAAATAAATTTCCTTTTTGTGTGCTCGTACCGCTCATGAAATGGTAGGGGGTGGCTGATATTTTTCCATGCTAGATGTGTTATTCTCAAGATGAGTGTTTATTCACTTGTCATTGCACGAGAGTACGACAAAGGTATTAGGGATGCCCAGTCCCGAAATGAAAAATGAATTTACTTTATGTTGTCAAATAATAAATTCCTTGGAAAGTTTTGGTATGGACGGCACCCGTGGATTCGGTTAGCCGTGGAATGTGAAAGTATGGTGGAAAAAGGAATAAACTTTATTTTCTGTTTGGGAACCGCCTATGATATATCTAGCATGGAAAGTATTGGGAACTACTCGATCGTTTTCGTTGACAGGAAATGCATGCCACCCAAAATGTTTTATCTCTATCTTTTTTGCTTTGATCTCTGGCACCGCTACAAATCCCTACTTCCCTCTGTGAAGGGCCTTTCTATTTACTTTATGCAATTTTATTTTTATTTGAGTCTCCATCTTCTCTTATAAAGCACCAACTAAGGGGCACTATGATCGTACTTGAGCATTAGGTGTTGCTAATATGCGGGTGTGTTTCATGAATGGATCAATGATTAAGCATAATGGGCTAGGGATAATTTGCTTTAGTGTTGATATTTTGAAAAGACATAGTTGCTTGTTGATATGCTTGAGTATTGAAATCTTCATGTCAAAACTAGACTATTGCTTTGAATCATATAAAAGTCCAAATGTCCATGCTACAAAGGAAATATTATGTGATGAACATGTTAGGCAGCATTCCACATCAAAAATTCTGTTTTTATCATTTACCTACTCGAGGACGAGCAGGAATTAAGCTTGGGGATGCTGATACGTCTCCAATGTATCTATAATTTTTTATTGTTCCATGCTGTTATATTATCATTCTTGGATGTTTTACAACCATTTTATAGCAACTTTATATCATTTTTTGGGACTAACCTATTGACATAGTGTCCAGTGCGAGTTGTTGTTTTTTGCTTGTTTTTTACTTCGCAGGAAATCAATACCAAACGGAGTCCAAACGCAACGAAACTTTTTGGTGATTTTTTCTGGACCAGAAGACACCTGTTGGGCCAAAGAAGTACCAGAGGGGAGCTCTGAGGGGAGCACAACCCACCTGGGCGCGCCTGGTGGCTCAGGCATGCCCTCATGGGTTGTGCCCACCTCGGCCGCCTCCCGCACCGCCTCTTTGCTCTATAAATACCTCAATATTCCAGAAACCCTAGGGGAGGCGACAAAAAACAATTCCAGCTGCTGCAAGTTCCAGAAACCACAGATCCAATCTAGACACCATCACGGAGGGGTTCATCATCCTCCTTGGTGCCTCTTCGATGATGCGTGTGTAGTTCATTGTAGACCTACGGGTCCGTAGTTAGTAGCTATATGGCTTCCTCTCTCTCTCTCTTTTGATTCTCAATACAATGGTCTCTTGGAGATCTATTTGATGTAACTCTTTTTGCGGTGTGTTTGTTGGGATCCGATGAACTTTGAGTTTCTGATCAGATCTATGTTTTTATGCATGAAAATTATTTGAGTCTTTTGATCTCTTATATGCATGATTACTTATAGCCTCATATTTCTTCTTCGAATCTTTGGTTTAGTTAGGCCGACTAGATCGATTTTTCTTGCCATGGGAAGAGGTGCTTTGTAATGGGTTCGATCTTACGGTGCTCAATCCCAGTGACAGAAGGGGAAATGACACGTATGTATCGTTGCTATTAAGGATAACAAGATGGGGTCTATTCCTACATGAATAGATCTTGTCTACATCATGTCATCATTCTTATTGCATTACTCCATTTTTTCATGAACTTAATACACTAGATGCATGCCTGATAGCGGTCGATGTGTGGAGTAATAGTAGTAGATTCAGGCAGGAGTCGGTCTACTAATCTTGGACGTGATGCCTATATAATGATCATTGCCTGGATATCATCATAATTATTTGAAGTTCTATCAATTGCCCAACAGTAATTTGCTTACCCACCGTATGCTATTTTTCTCGAGAGAAGCCACTAGTGAAATATACGGCCCCCGGGTCTCTTCTTTATCATATTTGCCTTCGAGATCTATTTTAATTTGCTTTTATTTTCAGATCTATATTTCCAAAAACCCAAAAATACTTTGCTGCACTTTATTTTATTCATGATAAATTTATCCAATCTACTACAATTTTATCCCGTCAACTTGACAATTTCTGGCACCGTTACCCGAAAGGGATTGACAACCCCTTTAACGGGGGGGGGGGGGGGGGGGGGGGGGGGGGGGGGGGGGGGGGGGGGGGGGGGGGGGGGGGGGGGGGGGGGGGGGGGGGGGGGGGGGGGGGGGGGGGGGGGGGGGGGGGGGGGGGGGGGGGGGGGGGGGGGGGGGGGGGGGGGGGGGGGGGGGGGGGGGGGGGGGGGGGGGGGGGGGGGGGGGGGGGGGGGGGGGGGGGGGGGGGGGGGGGGGGGGGGGGGGGGGGGGGGGGGGGGGGGGGGGGGGGGGGGGGGGGGGGGGGGGGGGGGGGGGGGGGGGGGGGGGGGGGGGGGGGGGGGGGGGGGGGGGGGGGGGGGGGGGGGGGGGGGGGGGGGGGGGGGGGGGGGGGGGGGGGGGGGGGGGGGGGGGGGGGGGGGGGGGGGGGGGGGGGGGGGGGGGGGGGGGGGGGGGGGGGGGGGGGGGGGGGGGGGGGGGGGGGGGGGGGGGGGGGGGGGGGGGGGGGGGGGGGGGGGGGGGGGGGGGGGGGGGGGGGGGGGGGGGGGGGGGGGGGGGGGGGGGGGGGGGGGGGGGGGGGGGGGGGGGGGGGGGGGGGGGGGGGGGGGGGGGGGGGGGGGGGGGGGGGGGGGGGGGGGGGGGGGGGGGGGGGGGGGGGGGGGGGGGGGGGGGGGGGGGGGGGGGGGGGGGGGGGGGGGGGGGGGGGGGGGGGGGGGGGGGGGGGGGGGGGGGGGGGGGGGGGGGGGGGGGGGGGGGGGGGGGGGGGGGGGGGGGGGGGGGGGGGGGGGGGGGGGGGGGGGGGGGGGGGGGGGGGGGGGGGGGGGGGGGGGGGGGGGGGGGGGGGGGGGGGGGGGGGGGGGGGGGGGGGGGGGGGGGGGGGGGGGGGGGGGGGGGGGGGGGGGGGGGGGGGGGGGGGGGGGGGGGGGGGGGGGGGGGGGGGGGGGGGGGGGGGGGGGGGGGGGGGGGGGGGGGGGGGGGGGGGGGGGGGGGGGGGGGGGGGGGGGGGGGGGGGGGGGGGGGGGGGGGGGGGGGGGGGGGGGGGGGGGGGGGGGGGGGGGGGGGGGGGGGGGGGGGGGGGGGGGGGGGGGGGGGGGGGGGGGGGGGGGGGGGGGGGGGGGGGGGGGGGGGGGGGGGGGGGGGGGGGGGGGGGGGGGGGGGGGGGGGGGGGGGGGGGGGGGGGGGGGGGGGGGGGGGGGGGGGGGGGGGGGGGGGGGGGGGGGGGGGGGGGGGGGGGGGGGGGGGGGGGGGGGGGGGGGGGGGGGGGGGGGGGGGGGGGGGGGGGGGGGGGGGGGGGGGGGGGGGGGGGGGGGGGGGGGGGGGGGGGGGGGGGGGGGGGGGGGGGGGGGGGGGGGGGGGGGGGGGGGGGGGGGGGGGGGGGGGGGGGGGGGGGGGGGGGGGGGGGGGGGGGGGGGGGGGGGGGGGGGGGGGGGGGGGGGGGGGGGGGGGGGGGGGGGGGGGGGGGGGGGGGGGGGGGGGGGGGGGGGGGGGGGGGGGGGGGGGGGGGGGGGGGGGGGGGGGGGGGGGGGGGGGGGGGGGGGGGGGGGGGGGGGGGGGGGGGGGGGGGGGGGGGGGGGGGGGGGGGGGGGGGGGGGGGGGGGGGGGGGGGGGGGGGGGGGGGGGGGGGGGGGGGGGGGGGGGGGGGGGGGGGGGGGGGGGGGGGGGGGGGGGGGGGGGGGGGGGGGGGGGGGGGGGGGGGGGGGGGGGGGGGGGGGGGGGGGGGGGGGGGGGGGGGGGGGGGGGGGGGGGGGGGGGGGGGGGGGGGGGGGGGGGGGGGGGGGGGGGGGGGGGGGGGGGGGGGGGGGGGGGGGGGGGGGGGGGGGGGGGGGGGGGGGGGGGGGGGGGGGGGGGGGGGGGGGGGGGGGGGGGGGGGGGGGGGGGGGGGGGGGGGGGGGGGGGGGGGGGGGGGGGGGGGGGGGGGGGGGGGGGGGGGGGGGGGGGGGGGGGGGGGGGGGGGGGGGGGGGGGGGGGGGGGGGGGGGGGGGGGGGGGGGGGGGGGGGGGGGGGGGGGGGGGGGGGGGGGGGGGGGGGGGGGGGGGGGGGGGGGGGGGGGGGGGGGGGGGGGGGGGGGGGGGGGGGGGGGGGGGGGGGGGGGGGGGGGGGGGGGGGGGGGGGGGGGGGGGGGGGGGGGGGGGGGGGGGGGGGGGGGGGGGGGGGGGGGGGGGGGGGGGGGGGGGGGGGGGGGGGGGGGGGGGGGGGGGGGGGGGGGGGGGGGGGGGGGGGGGGGGGGGGGGGGGGGGGGGGGGGGGGGGGGGGGGGGGGGGGGGGGGGGGGGGGGGGGGGGGGGGGGGGGGGGGGGGGGGGGGGGGGGGGGGGGGGGGGGGGGGGGGGGGGGGGGGGGGGGGGGGGGGGGGGGGGGGGGGGGGGGGGGGGGGGGGGGGGGGGGGGGGGGGGGGGGGGGGGGGGGGGGGGGGGGGGGGGGGGGGGGGGGGGGGGGGGGGGGGGGGGGGGGGGGGGGGGGGGGGGGGGGGGGGGGGGGGGGGGGGGGGGGGGGGGGGGGGGGGGGGGGGGGGGGGGGGGGGGGGGGGGGGGGGGGGGGGGGGGGGGGGGGGGGGGGGGGGGGGGGGGGGGGGGGGGGGGGGGGGGGGGGGGGGGGGGGGGGGGGGGGGGGGGGGGGGGGGGGGGGGGGGGGGGGGGGGGGGGGGGGGGGGGGGGGGGGGGGGGGGGGGGGGGGGGGGGGGGGGGGGGGGGGGGGGGGGGGGGGGGGGGGGGGGGGGGGGGGGGGGGGGGGGGGGGGGGGGGGGGGGGGGGGGGGGGGGGGGGGGGGGGGGGGGGGGGGGGGGGGGGGGGGGGGGGGGGGGGGGGGGGGGGGGGGGGGGGGGGGGGGGGGGGGGGGGGGGGGGGGGGGGGGGGGGGGGGGGGGGGGGGGGGGGGGGGGGGGGGGGGGGGGGGGGGGGGGGGGGGGGGGGGGGGGGGGGGGGGGGGGGGGGGGGGGGGGGGGGGGGGGGGGGGGGGGGGGGGGGGGGGGGGGGGGGGGGGGGGGGGGGGGGGGGGGGGGGGGGGGGGGGGGGGGGGGGGGGGGGGGGGGATATGTCCTTTTTTAGCAAAGGTCATGCCGGATTTTTTCGTGAATTCTGGCATGACTTGTGCTAGAATATGTACAAGTTTAATCTTTGAATTATGAATGTAGGAAATGTCGTACTCGGACGACGACAGTCTCCCGGGGGAGTGTAGCTGGTGCCACGACGATCGAGGTATGTGCGACAGGTTCGTTCGGCTGGACGAAGATGGGGGGGGGGGGGGGGGGGGGGGGGGGGGGGGGGGGGGGGGGGGGGGAACGACAAGTGTTTTTTTCGTAATTAAGCATGACTTCAACTATTTCAACGTCTAATTTTCATATTTTACAATTCGACTAGCTTATCCCATGCCATGCAAGACGCTATGTCTTGGAGAGGATGGGTTTTGAAGACCATGAAAATTTCGAAACAAAGAAAATACACCTAAGGACCCATCATGATATGGATTTTGAAGTAAATCTGTGCAATGCTCAGAGCGTAACCCATTTTGGTTGCCAAAATTGGGAAGCACTTTGCAAAATGTATGGTTTTTATGAGGGTATGATTGTCACCATGGATCTTGGTGATCCTGACATCGAGCAAGACAATATGGACATTTGGGTCCTTGTTGATACGCTTCCGATTGTACCGCTATGTGAGTTTCTCAAACATAGTTATTAACTAATTTATATTGTTTATTTCAAAATAGTTGATAGCTTATTTCCATTGACAGCTTATTTTGATTCTTCAAAGACTGTGCGGAAGATGGTAGATAAAACCCACTACACCGATGGCACCGAATTAACGTATAAGGAGAAAAATCATCTGATCGCATTTTGTACTCTTCTTGAGAATTACAATAACTATTATCGAACTCCTCCAAATTATGGTGAATACGTGCCACTAGTGCATGTGTTGAACCACGGTAACTTCTCTGGAGATACCCTGGTAAGATTTTTTACTATTACGACATCCGTGCATCTTTTGCATACTTCTAAAACTAGTACATCATTGCTAACTACGAAGTTATTATTATGTTTTTCAACAGAAACTCCCGATGGATTGTGTGCCTCATCTGATGTCTCTGCATGGTCGCCTCTCAGTTCTGAACATACTGCCAGGTAAATCTACGGAGCTCACCTGTGCATATCGGATTTCTAAAACCCGTGAACACATGTTCATCAAAGAATGGAAGAAATGTATGGACATTCGCAAGGAGGTTCTTGGAAGTAACATTCAGCGAAAGGCAAGAATTGGAGACAGGCTAATCTCCATTCTCCATAATGGAGAGTCAGGGGCTATCTTGTTTTTTGCTATTTTACCTTAGAAAATGTAGTAGGTCTTAATCGAATGTAATAGGTCCTATGAGGTACAATATGTTTATTATGTGGTAATGTGTTAGAGTTGATAATGATGATCTTGAGGAGGTGTTATGTGATGTCAATGATGAAAACGATGATATTGAGGAGGTGTTATATGACAATGATGTATTATGATGCTAAGTTGTTAATGATATGATGATGATGATGATATTATTATATCATTGGGTGAAAGAACCGCGGATTAGTTTCAAGTGGATGGACATCCACTTGAAACTAGTCCACGGTTCTTTCACCCCATGATGTAATAACTCATTATGATGTAAAAACAATCTCTAAATTCCTGTTGTATGAAAACTTGTGTAAAGGTGTATGAATACAACATGAAAAAGAAAAGAAATAAAATACTAAATAGGGGGGGGGGGGGGGGGGGGGGGGGGGGGGGGGGGGGGGGGGGGGGGGGGGGGGGGGGGGGGGGGGGGGGGGGGGGGGGGGGGGGGGGGGGGGGGGGGGGGGGGGGGGGGGGGGGGGGGGGGGGGGGGGGGGGGGGGGGGGGGGGGGGGGGGGGGGGGGGGGGGGGGGGGGGGGGGGGGGGGGGGGGGGGGGGGGGGGGGGGGGGGGGGGGGGGGGGGGGGGGGGGGGGGGGGGGGGGGGGGGGGGGGGGGGGGGGGGGGGGGGGGGGGGGGGGGGGGGGGGGGGGGGGGGGGGGGGGGGGGGGGGGGGGGGGGGGGGGGGGGGGGGGGGGGGGGGGGGGGGGGGGGGGGGGGGGGGGGGGGGGGGGGGGGGGGGGGGGGGGGGGGGGGGGGGGGGGGGGGGGGGGGGGGGGGGGGGGGGGGGGGGGGGGGGGGGGGGGGGGGGGGGGGGGGGGGGGCGTAGATGTTATATGCACGAGTAGAACACAAGTGAGTTGTGGGCGATACAATTCATACTGCTTACCAGCATGTCATACTTTGGTTCGGCGGTATTGTTGGATGAAGTGGCCCGGACCGACATTACGCGTACGCTTACGCGAGACTGGTTCTACCAACGTGTTTTGCACACAGGTGGCTGGCGGGTGTCAGTTTCTCCAACTTTAGTTGAACCGGGTGTGGCTACGCCCCGTCCTTGAGAAGGTTAAAACAGCACTAACTTGACAAACTATCGTTGTGGTTTTGATGCGTAGGTAAGAACGGTTCTTGCTCAGCCCGTAGCAGCCACGTAAAATTTGCAACAACAAAGTAGAGGAAGTCTAACTTGTTTTTGCAGGGCATGTTGTGATGTGATATGGTCAAGACATGATGCTATATTTTATTGTATGAGATGATCATGTTTTGTAACCGAGTTATCGGCAACTGGTAGGAGCCATATGTTTGTCGCTTTATTGTATGCAATGCAATCGCCCTGTAATTGCTTTACTTTATCACTAAGCGGTAGCGAGTCGTAGAAGCAATAGTTGGCGAGACGACAACGATGCTACGATGGAGATCAAGGTGTCGCGCCGGTGACGATGGTGATCATGACGGTGCTTCGGAGATGGAGATCACAAGCACAAGATGATGATGGCCATATCATATCACTTATATTGATTGCATGTGATGTTTATCTTTTATGCATCTTATCTTGCTTTGATTGACGGTAGCATTATAAGATGATCTCTCACTAAATTTCAAGATAAAAGTGTTCTCCCTGAGTATGCACCGTTGCCAAAGTTCGTCGTGCCCAGACACCACGTGATGATTGATACGTCCATTTTGCATCATGCTTTTATATCGATATTTATTTCATTATGGGCTGTTATTACACATTATGTCACAATACTTATGCATGTTCTCTCTTATTTCACAAGGTTTACATAATGAGGGAGAATGCCGGCAGCTGGAATTCTGGGCTGGAAAAGGAGCAAATATTAGAGACCTATTCTGCACAACTCCAAAAGCCCTGAAACTCCATGAAAGTCACTTTTGGAAATAAAAAAAAATACTGAGCGGAAGAAATACGTCAGGGGGGCCTCCACCTGTCCACGAGGGTGGGGGCGCGCCCCCCTGCCTCGTGGGCCCCCTGTTGGCCCTCTGGTGCCCATGTTTTGCTATATGAAGTCTTTCGTCCAAAGAAAAGCCATAAGCAAGCTTTTGGGACGAGACTCCGCCGCCACGAGGCGGAACCTTGGCGGAACCAATCTAGGGCTCCGGCAGAGCTGTTCTGGCGCCACCCCCCTTGGCCGGCCCTCTCCTCCTCCCCCCCTTTATATACGGAGGAGGGGGGCACCCCATAGACAAAACAATTGATCTCTTAGCCGTGTGCGGTGCCCCCCTCCACCATAATCCACCTCGATAATATCGTAGCGGTGCTTAGGCGAAGCCCTGCGTCGGTAGAACATCATCATCGTCACCACGCCGTCGTGCTGACGGAACTCTCCCTCAAAGCTCGGCTGGATCGGAGTTCGAGGGACATCGTCAAGCTGAACATGTGGTGAACTCGGAGGTGCCGTGCGTTCGGTACTTGATCGGTCGGATCGTGAAGACGTGCGACTACATCAACCACATTGTGCTAACGCTTCCGCTTTTGGTCTACGAGGGTACGTGGACAACACTCTCCCCTCTCGTTGCTATGCATCACCGGGGGGGGGGGGGGGGGGGGGGGGGGGGGGGGGGGGGGGGGGGGGGGGGGGGGGGGGGGGGGGGGGGGGGGGGGGGGGGGGGGGGGGGGGGGGGGGGGGGGGGGGGGGGGGGGGGGGGGGGGGGGGGGGGGGGGGGGGGGGGGGGGGGGGGGGGGGGGGGGGGGGGGGGGGGGGGGGGGGGGGGGGGGGGGGGGGGGGGGGGGGGGGGGGGGGGGGGGGGGGGGGGGGGGGGGGGGGGGGGGGGGGGGGGGGGGGGGGGGGGGGGGGGGGGGGGGGGGGGGGGGGGGGGGGGGGGGGGGGGGGGGGGGGGGGGGGGGGGGGGGGGGGGGGGGGGGGGGGGGGGGGGGGGGGGGGGGGGGGGGGGGGGGGGGGGGGGGGGGGGGGGGGGGGGGGGGGGGGGGGGGGGGGGGGGGGGGGGGGGGGGGGGGGGGGGGGGGGGGGGGGGGATACTTTTTCTATGTGAGCTCATTACTCTCCATAAGATCCATATGATCTCTTTATTTCTTTTTGTTTCTTTCTCTTTTCTTTTATTCACTTAAGATCATGGCAAAATAATCAAGCCCTTGACTCAACACTAATCTTTATTATATATAGCTCACGAACTCGATTACATAGAAGGATCATAAAGCAAAACTCACAACTAGATCATGACATAAACTTTATTCTACTAGATCAAGGTATTATCAAAAGGATCGAACTAATAAAAACAGTAAAGATAAAAGTGATGGTGATACATACCAGGGTACTCCCCGAAGCTTGGCAGTTGCCAAGGGGAGTGCCCATACCAGATACTCAATTCTTCTTTGTTGGTGGAGAAGGTGATGGTTTTGTTGATGGCGTAGGCTTGTCGTCCTTCTTCCAAGGCATAGGCTCACCATCATAGAAGGATGATCGAGTCTCCTGAAACCTCAAATTTGTAGCCAAAATCATCCTCTTGAATCTATATTCATACTCACAGTTTTAATTTTGCAGGTCATAGATCTGGGCCTGGAGGTGCTCGTTTTTCTCATGAAGCTGGAACATGGCCTCCCCAATGTCCTTGACGTCCATCTTGTGGTTGTTGGTGAACTCCGTGATCATAATGTGATTGGAATCAAGTCCACGCTCTACCATCTCCTGACACTTGAAAACTTCTTGCTCCAATGCCTCGAGCCTTGCCTCCGTGCTTTCGGTCTTCCTTGGTCCCTCAGTATCGCGAATGTGCAACAACCCCTCACGCATCTCAATGGTTTGAGGTTGTTGCAGCACTTCTGTGAGGTAGGGGTTGATGACCTTCTCGAAGAACTGGTCCTTGCGGGCGCTTGAAGACGACATGACGACTTGGATCTGTCAGAAAAACAGCTCGAAACAAAAACAGGAGATTTTTGCGTGATACGGGAGTCAAAACCCGCGGGAGATTATATAATGAATTTTCACCGACCAAAATATGTGTCGTGTACGAAAACGGAGTCCGGAGAGCACACGAGGTGCCCACGAGATAGGGTTGCGCGCCCAGGAGGGTAGGGCGCGCCCTCCACCCTCGTGGAGCCCTTGTGTCCTTCCCGGACTGCTTCTTATTTTTCTATTTTTCTAAATATTCCAAAACGGAGAAATATTGCCTTAAAAACTGTTTTGGAGTCCGTTTACTTACCGTACCACATACCTATTCCTTTTCAGAGTCTGAATCGTTCCGAAAAGTGTCCCTTATGTATTCCTCTGGGGTTACGGTTTCAATAACATTGGTTTCAACATTTATGGGATTACCTGAGATATAATGTTTGATTCTTTGACCGTTCACCACCTTCGGATTTGTGCCTCCGAAGTTGTTGATTTTTATGACACCGGAATGATAGGCCTCCTTGATAATGTAAGGACCTTCCCATTTAGAGAGAAGTTTTCCTGCAAAAAATCCTAAACGAGAGTTGTATAGCAATACATAATCACCTACATTAAACTCACGCTTTTGTATCCTTTTATCATGCCATCTTTTAACTTTTTCTTTAAACAACTTGGCATTTTTGTAGGCTTGGGTTCTCCATTCATCGAGTGAGCTAATATCAAATAACCTCTTCTCACTGGCAAGTTTAAAATCATAGTTGAGCTCTTTAATAGCCCAATATGCCTTGTGTTCTAGTTCGAGAGGTAAGTGGCATGCTTTTCCATAAACCATTTTATACGGGGGGGGGGGGGGGGGGGGGGGGGGGGGGGGGGGGGGGGGGGGGGGGGGGGGGGGGGGGGGGGGGGGGGGGGGGGGGGGGGGGGGGGGGGGGGGGGGGGGGGGGGGGGGGGGGGGGGGGGGGGGGGGGGGGGGGGGGGGGGGGGGGGGGGGGGGGGGGGGGGGGGGGGGGGGGGGGGGGGGGGGGGGGGGGGGGGGGGGGGGGGGGGGGGGGGGGGGGGGGGGGGGGGGGGGGGGGGGGGGGGGGGGGGGGGGGGGGGGGGGGGGGGGGGGGGGGGGGGGGGGGGGGGGGGGGGGGGGGGGGGGGGGGGGGGGGGGGGGGGGGGGGGGGGGGGGGGGGGGGGGGGGGGGGGGGGGGGGGGGGGGGGGGGGGGGGGGGGGGGGGGGGGGGGGGGGGGGGGGGGGGGGGGGGGGGGGGGGGGGGGGGGGGGGGGGGGGGGGGGGGGGGGGGGGGGGGGGGGGGGGGGGGGGGGGGGGGGGGGGGGGGGGGGGGGGGGGGGGGGGGGGGGGGGGGGGGGGGGGGGGGGGGGGGGGGGGGGGGGGGGGGGGGGGGGGGGGGGGGGGGGGGGGGGGGGGGGGGGGGGGGGGGGGGGGGGGGGGGGGGGGGGGGGGGGGGGGGGGGGGGGGGGGGGGGGGGGGGGGGGGGGGGGGGGGGGGGGGGGGGGGGGGGGGGGGGGGGGGGGGGGGGGGGGGGGGGGGGGGGGGGGGGGGGGGGGGGGGGGGGGGGGGGGGGGGGGGGGGGGGGGGGGGGGGGGGGGGGGGGGGGGGGGGGGGGGGGGGGGGGGGGGGGGGGGGGGGGGGGGGGGGGGGGGGGGGGGGGGGGGGGGGGGGGGGGGGGGGGGGGGGGGGGGGGGGGGGGGGGGGGGGGGGGGGGGGGGGGGGGGGGGGGGGGGGGGGGGGGGGGGGGGGGGGGGGGGGGGGGGGGGGGGGGGGGGGGGGGGGGGGGGGGGGGGGGGGGGGGGGGGGGGGGGGGGGGGGGGGGGGGGGGGGGGGGGGGGGGGGGGGGGGGGGGGGGGGGGGGGGGGGGGGGGGGGGGGGGGGGGGGGGGGGGGGGGGGGGGGGGGGGGGGGGGGGGGGGGGGGGGGGGGGGGGGGGGGGGGGGGGGGGGGGGGGGGGGGGGGGGGGGGGGGGGGGGGGGGGGGGGGGGGGGGGGGGGGGGGGGGGGGGGGGGGGGGGGGGGGGGGGGGGGGGGGGGGGGGGGGGGGGGGGGGGGGGGGGGGGGGGGGGGGGGGGGGGGGGGGGGGGGGGGGGGGGGGGGGGGGGGGGGGGGGGGGGGGGGGGGGGGGGGGGGGGGGGGGGGGGGGGGGGGGGGGGGGGGGGGGGGGGGGGGGGGGGGGGGGGGGGGGGGGGGGGGGGGGGGGGGGGGGGGGGGGGGGGGGGGGGGGGGGGGGGGGGGGGGGGGGGGGGGGGGGGGGGGGGGGGGGGGGGGGGGGGGGGGGGGGGGGGGGGGGGGGGGGGGGGGGGGGGGGGGGGGGGGGGGGGGGGGGGGGGGGGGGGGGGGGGGGGGGGGGGGGGGGGGGGGGGGGGGGGGGGGGGGGGGGGGGGGGGGGGGGGGGGGGGGGGGGGGGGGGGGGGGGGGGGGGGGGGGGGGGGGGGGGGGGGGGGGGGGGGGGGGGGGGGGGGGGGGGGGGGGGGGGGGGGGGGGGGGGGGGGGGGGGGGGGGGGGGGGGGGGGGGGGGGGGGGGGGGGGGGGGGGGGGGGGGGGGGGGGGGGGGGGGGGGGGGGGGGGGGGGGGGGGGGGGGGGGGGGGGGGGGGGGGGGGGGGGGGGGGGGGGGGGGGGGGGGGGGGGGGGGGGGGGGGGGGGGGGGGGGGGGGGGGGGGGGGGGGGGGGGGGGGGGGGGGGGGGGGGGGGGGGGGGGGGGGGGGGGGGGGGGGGGGGGGGGGGGGGGGGGGGGGGGGGGGGGGGGGGGGGGGGGGGGGGGGGGGGGGGGGGGGGGGGGGGGGGGGGGGGGGGGGGGGGGGGGGGGGGGGGGGGGGGGGGGGGGGGGGGGGGGGGGGGGGGGGGGGGGGGGGGGGGGGGGGGGGGGGGGGGGGGGGGGGGGGGGGGGGGGGGGGGGGGGGGGGGGGGGGGGGGGGGGGGGGGGGGGGGGGGGGGGGGGGGGGGGGGGGGGGGGGGGGGGGGGGGGGGGGGGGGGGGGGGGGGGGGGGGGGGGGGGGGGGGGGGGGGGGGGGGGGGGGGGGGGGGGGGGGGGGGGGGGGGGGGGGGGGGGGGGGGGGGGGGGGGGGGGGGGGGGGGGGGGGGGGGGGGGGGGGGGGGGGGGGGGGGGGGGGGGGGGGGGGGGGGGGGGGGGGGGGGGGGGGGGGGGGGGGGGGGGGGGGGGGGGGGGGGGGGGGGGGGGGGGGGGGGGGGGGGGGGGGGGGGGGGGGGGGGGGGGGGGGGGGGGGGGGGGGGGGGGGGGGGGGGGGGGGGGGGGGGGGGGGGGGGGGGGGGGGGGGGGGGGGGGGGGGGGGGGGGGGGGGGGGGGGGGGGGGGGGGGGGGGGGGGGGGGGGGGGGGGGGGGGGGGGGGGGGGGGGGGGGGGGGGGGGGGGGGGGGGGGGGGGGGGGGGGGGGGGGGGGGGGGGGGGGGGGGGGGGGGGGGGGGGGGGGGGGGGGGGGGGGGGGGGGGGGGGGGGGGGGGGGGGGGGGGGGGGGGGGGGGGGGGGGGGGGGGGGGGGGGGGGGGGGGGGGGGGGGGGGGGGGGGGGGGGGGGGGGGGGGGGGGGGGGGGGGGGGGGGGGGGGGGGGGGGGGGGGGGGGGGGGGGGGGGGGGGGGGGGGGGGGGGGGGGGGGGGGGGGGGGGGGGGGGGGGGGGGGGGGGGGGGGGGGGGGGGGGGGGGGGGGGGGGGGGGGGGGGGGGGGGGGGGGGGGGGGGGGGGGGGGGGGGGGGGGGGGGGGGGGGGGGGGGGGGGGGGGGGGGGGGGGGGGGGGGGGGGGGGGGGGGGGGGGGGGGGGGGGGGGGGGGGGGGGGGGGGGGGGGGGGGGGGGGGGGGGGGGGGGGGGGGGGGGGGGGGGGGGGGGGGGGGGGGGGGGGGGGGGGGGGGGGGGGGGGGGGGGGGGGGGGGGGGGGGGGGGGGGGGGGGGGGGGGGGGGGGGGGGGGGGGGGGGGGGGGGGGGGGGGGGGGGGGGGGGGGGGGGGGGGGGGGGGGGGGGGGGGGGGGGGGGGGGGGGGGGGGGGGGGGGGGGGGGGGGGGGGGGGGGGGGGGGGGGGGGGGGGGGGGGGGGGGGGGGGGGGGGGGGGGGGGGGGGGGGGGGGGGGGGGGGGGGGGGGGGGGGGGGGGGGGGGGGGGGGGGGGGGGGGGGGGGGGGGGGGGGGGGGGGGGGGGGGGGGGGGGGGGGGGGGGGGGGGGGGGGGGGGGGGGGGGGGGGGGGGGGGGGGGGGGGGGGGGGGGGGGGGGGGGGGGGGGGGGGGGGGGGGGGGGGGGGGGGGGGGGGGGGGGGGGGGGGGGGGGGGGGGGGGGGGGGGGGGGGGGGGGGGGGGGGGGGGGGGGGGGGGGGGGGGGGGGGGGGGGGGGGGGGGGGGGGGGGGGGGGGGGGGGGGGGGGGGGGGGGGGGGGGGGGGGGGGGGGGGGGGGGGGGGGGGGGGGGGGGGGGGGGGGGGGGGGGGGGGGGGGGGGGGGGGGGGGGGGGGGGGGGGGGGGGGGGGGGGGGGGGGGGGGGGGGGGGGGGGGGGGGGGGGGGGGGGGGGGGGGGGGGGGGGGGGGGGGGGGGGGGGGGGGGGGGGGGGGGGGGGGGGGGGGGGGGGGGGGGGGGGGGGGGGGGGGGGGGGGGGGGGGGGGGGGGGGGGGGGGGGGGGGGGGGGGGGGGGGGGGGGGGGGGGGGGGGGGGGGGGGGGGGGGGGGGGGGGGGGGGGGGGGGGGGGGGGGGGGGGGGGGGGGGGGGGGGGGGGGGGGGGGGGGGGGGGGGGGGGGGGGGGGGGGGGGGGGGGGGGGGGGGGGGGGGGGGGGGGGGGGGGGGGGGGGGGGGGGGGGGGGGGGGGGGGGGGGGGGGGGGGGGGGGGGGGGGGGGGGGGGGGGGGGGGGGGGGGGGGGGGGGGGGGGGGGGGGGGGGGGGGGGGGGGGGGGGGGGGGGGGGGGGGGGGGGGGGGGGGGGGGGGGGGGGGGGGGGGGGGGGGGGGGGGGGGGGGGGGGGGGGGGGGGGGGGGGGGGGGGGGGGGGGGGGGGGGGGGGGGGGGGGGGGGGGGGGGGGGGGGGGGGGGGGGGGGGGGGGGGGGGGGGGGGGGGGGGGGGGGGGGGGGGGGGGGGGGGGGGGGGGGGGGGGGGGGGGGGGGGGGGGGGGGGGGGGGGGGGGGGGGGGGGGGGGGGGGGGGGGGGGGGGGGGGGGGGGGGGGGGGGGGGGGGGGGGGGGGGGGGGGGGGGGGGGGGGGGGGGGGGGGGGGGGGGGGGGGGGGGGGGGGGGGGGGGGGGGGGGGGGGGGGGGGGGGGGGGGGGGGGGGGGGGGGGGGGGGGGGGGGGGGGGGGGGGGGGGGGGGGG
Organism: Thinopyrum obtusiflorum; assembly: GCA_036873465.1. Lineage (NCBI taxonomy): Eukaryota > Viridiplantae > Streptophyta > Magnoliopsida > Poales > Poaceae > Thinopyrum > Thinopyrum obtusiflorum. The sequence goes on from JAAAWM010011705.1 coordinate 82,790, forward strand.
GGGGGGGGGGGGGGGGGGGGGGGGGGGGGGGGGGGGGGGGGGGGGGGGGGGGGGGGGGGGGGGGGGGGGGGGGGGGGGGGGGGGGGGGGGGGGGGGGGGGGGGGGGGGGGGGGGGGGGGGGGGGGGGGGGGGGGGGGGGGGGGGGGGGGGGGGGGGGGGGGGGGGGGGGGGGGGGGGGGGGGGGGGGGGGGGGGGGGGGGGGGGGGGGGGGGGGGGGGGGGGGGGGGGGGGGGGGGGGGGGGGGGGGGGGGGGGGGGGGGGGGGGGGGGGGGGGGGGGGGGGGGGGGGGGGGGGGGGGGGGGGGGGGGGGGGGGGGGGGGGGGGGGGGGGGGGGGGGGGGGGGGGGGGGGGGGGGGGGGGGGGGGGGGGGGGGGGGGGGGGGGGGGGGGGGGGGGGGGGGGGGGGGGGGGGGGGGGGGGGGGGGGGGGGGGGGGGGGGGGGGGGGGGGGGGGGGGGGGGGGGGGGGGGGGGGGGGGGGGGGGGGGGGGGGGGGGGGGGGGGGGGGGGGGGGGGGGGGGGGGGGGGGGGGGGGGGGGGGGGGGGGGGGGGGGGGGGGGGGGGGGGGGGGGGGGGGGGGGGGGGGGGGGGGGGGGGGGGGGGGGGGGGGGGGGGGGGGGGGGGGGGGGGGGGGGGGGGGGGGGGGGGGGGGGGGGGGGGGGGGGGGGGGGGGGGGGGGGGGGGGGGGGGGGGGGGGGGGGGGGGGGGGGGGGGGGGGGGGGGGGGGGGGGGGGGGGGGGGGGGGGGGGGGGGGGGGGGGGGGGGGGGGGGGGGGGGGGGGGGGGGGGCATTACTTTTGGGATGACCCACATCTTTATAAAGGAGTAGATGGTGTTATTAGGTGTTGTGTACCTGAGCATGAACAGGAACAGATCCTACACAAGTGTCACTCCGAGGCTTATGGAGGACACCACGCTGGAGATAGAACTGCACATAAGGTATTGCAATCCGATTTTTATTGGCCTACTCTCTTCAAGGATGCCCGTAAGTTTGTCTTATCTTGTGATTAATGTCAAAGAATTGGTAATATTAGTAGACGTCAAGAAATGCCTATGAACTATTCACTTGTTATTGAACCATTTGATGTTTGGGGCTTTGATTATATGGGTCCGTTTCCTGCCTCTAATGGATATACACATATTTTAGTTGTTGTTGATTACGTTACTAAGTGGGTAGAAGCTATTCCAACTAGTAGTGCTGATCATAACACATCTATTAAGATGCTTAAAGAAGTTATTTTTCCGAGGTTTGGAGTCCCTAGATATTTAATGACTGATGGTGGTTCACATTTTATTCATGGTGCTTTTCGTAAAATGCTTGCCAAGTATGATGTTAATCATATAATTGCATCTCCTTATCACCCACAGTCTAGTGGTCAAGTAGAATTGAGTAATAGAGAACTCAAATTAATTTTGCAAAAGACTGTTAATAGATCTAGAAAGAATTGGTCCAAGAAACTTGATGATGCATTATGGGCCTATAGAACTGCATATAAAAATCCTATGGGTATGTCGCCGTATAAAATGGTTTATGGAAAAGCATGTCACTTACCTCTCGAACTAGAACATAAGGCATATTGGGCTATTAAAGAGCTCAATTATGATTTCAAACTTGCCGGTGAGAAGAGGTTATTTGATATTAGCTCACTTGATGAATGGAGAACCCAAGCCTATGAGAATGCCAAGTTATTTAAAGAAAAAGTTAAAAGATGGCATGACAAAAGGATACAAAAGCGTGAGTTTAATGTAGGTGATTATGTATTATTGTATAACTCTCGTTTAAGATTTTTTGCAGGAAAACTTCTCTCTAAATGGGAAGGTCCTTACGTTATTGAGGAGGTCTATCGTTCCGGTGCCATAAAAATCAACAACTTCGAAGGCACAAGGGGGGGGGGGGGGGGGGGGGGGGGGGGGGGGGGGGGGGGGGGGGGGGGGGGGGGGGGGGGGGGGGGGGGGGGGGGGGGGGGGGGGGGGGGGGGGGGGGGGGGGGGGGGGGGGGGGGGGGGGGGGGGGGGGGGGGGGGGGGGGGGGGGGGGGGGGGGGGGGGGGGGGGGGGGGGGGGGGGGGGGGGGGGGGGGGGGGGGGGGGGGGGGGGGGGGGGGGGGGGGGGGGGGGGGGGGGGGGGGGGGGGGGGGGGGGGGGGGGGGGGGGGGGGGGGGGGGGGGGGGGGGGGGGGGGGGGGGGGGGGGGGGGGGGGGGGGGGGGGGGGGGGGGGGGGGGGGGGGGGGGGGGGGGGGGGGGGGGGGGGGGGGGGGGGGGGGGGGGGGGGGGGGGGGGGGGGGGGGGGGGGGGGGGGGGGGGGGGGGGGGGGGGGGGGGGGGGGGGGGGGGGGGGGGGGGGGGGGGGGGGGGGGGGGGGGGGGGGGGGGGGGGGGGGGGGGGGGGGGGGGGGGGGGGGGGGGGGGGGGGGGGGGGGGGGGGGGGGGGGGGGGGGGGGGGGGGGGGGGGGGGGGGGGGGGGGGGGGGGGGGGGGGGGGGGGGGGGGGGGGGGGGGGGGGGGGGGGGGGGGGGGGGGGGGGGGGGGGGGGGGGGGGGGGGGGGGGGGGGGGGGGGGGGGGGGGGGGGGGGGGGGGGGGGGGGGGGGGGGGGGGGGGGGGGGGGGGGGGGGGGGGGGGGGGGGGGGGGGGGGGGGGGGGGGGGGGGGGGGGGGGGGGGGGGGGGGGGGGGGGGGGGGGGGGGGGGGGGGGGGGGGGGGGGGGGGGGGGGGGGGGGGGGGGGGGGGGGGGGGGGGGGGGGGGGGGGGGGGGGGGGGGGGGGGGGGGGGGGGGGGGGGGGGGGGGGGGGGGGGGGGGGGGGGGGGGGGGGGGGGGGGGGGGGGGGGGGGGGGGGGGGGGGGGGGGGGGGGGGGGGGGGGGGGGGGGGGGGGGGGGGGGGGGGGGGGGGGGGGGGGGGGGGGGGGGGGGGGGGGGGGGGGGGGGGGGGGGGGGGGGGGGGGGGGGGGGGGGGGGGGGGGGGGGGGGGGGGGGGGGGGGGGGGGGGGGGGGGGGGGGGGGGGGGGGGGGGGGGGGGGGGGGGGGGGGGGGGGGGGGGGGGGGGGGGGGGGGGGGGGGGGGGGGGGGGGGGGGGGGGGGGGGGGGGGGGGGGGGGGGGGGGGGGGGGGGGGGGGGGGGGGGGGGGGGGGGGGGGGGGGGGGGGGGGGGGGGGGGGGGGGGGGGGGGGGGGGGGGGGGGGGGGGGGGGGGGGGGGGGGGGGGGGGGGGGGGGGGGGGGGGGGGGGGGGGGGGGGGGGGGGGGGGGGGGGGGGGGGGGGGGGGGGGGGGGGGGGGGGGGGGGGGGGGGGGGGGGGGGGGGGGGGGGGGGGGGGGGGGGGGGGGGGGGGGGGGGGGGGGGGGGGGGGGGGGGGGGGGGGGGGGGGGGGGGGGGGGGGGGGGGGGGGGGGGGGGGGGGGGGGGGGGGGGGGGGGGGGGGGGGGGGGGGGGGGGGGGGGGGGGGGGGGGGGGGGGGGGGGGGGGGGGGGGGGGGGGGGGGGGGGGGGGGGGGGGGGGGGGGGGGGGGGGGGGGGGGGGGGGGGGGGGGGGGGGGGGGGGGGGGGGGGGGGGGGGGGGGGGGGGGGGGGGGGGGGGGGGGGGGGGGGGGGGGGGGGGGGGGGGGGGGGGGGGGGGGGGGGGGGGGGGGGGGGGGGGGGGGGGGGGGGGGGGGGGGGGGGGGGGGGGGGGGGGGGGGGGGGGGGGGGGGGGGGGGGGGGGGGGGGGGGGGGGGGGGGGGGGGGGGGGGGGGGGGGGGGGGGGGGGGGGGGGGGGGGGGGGGGGGGGGGGGGGGGGGGGGGGGGGGGGGGGGGGGGGGGGGGGGGGGGGGGGGGGGGGGGGGGGGGGGGGGGGGGGGGGGGGGGGGGGGGGGGGGGGGGGGGGGGGGGGGGGGGGGGGGGGGGGGGGGGGGGGGGGGGGGGGGGGGGGGGGGGGGGGGGGGGGGGGGGGGGGGGGGGGGGGGGGGGGGGGGGGGGGGGGGGGGGGGGGGGGGGGGGGGGGGGGGGGGGGGGGGGGGGGGGGGGGGGGGGGGGGGGGGGGGGGGGGGGGGGGGGGGGGGGGGGGGGGGGGGGGGGGGGGGGGGGGGGGGGGGGGGGGGGGGGGGGGGGGGGGGGGGGGGGGGGGGGGGGGGGGGGGGGGGGGGGGGGGGGGGGGGGGGGGTCTAGTTGTGAGTTTTGCTTTATGATCCTTCTATGTATTCGAGTCCGTGAGCTATATATAATAAAGATTAGTGTTGAGTCAAGGGCTTGATTATCTTGCTATGATCTTGAGTGAATAAAAGAAAAAGAAAAGAGAAAAGAAATAAAAAGAAACAAAGAGATCATATTGATCTTATGAAGAGTAATGACTTCACATAGAAAGAGTATGATGATTAAAAGTTGTTGAGAGTTGATAAACATAGTTTTGGTCATCGTTGCAATTAATAGGAAGTAATAAAGAAAGAGAGGTTTCACATATAAATATACTATCTTGGACATCTTTTATGATTGTGAGCACTCATTAAAATATGACATGCTAAAGAGTTGATGTTGGACAAGGAAGACAACGTAATGGGTTATGTTTTCTTATATCTAAGATAAAGTATATTGTCATGGATCATCCAACATGTTGAGTTTGCCTTTCCCCCTCATGCTAGCCAAATCCCTTGCACTAAGTAGAGATACTACTTCTGCTTCCAAATACCTTTAAACCAGTTTTGTCATGAGAGTACACCATATCTACCTATGGATTGAGTAATCCTTCAAGTAAGTTGTCATCGGTGCAAGCAATAAAAATTGCTCTCTAAATATGTATGACTTATTAGTGTGGGAGAAAATAAGCTTTGTACGATCTTGTGATTGGAAGTAATAAAAGCGACGGACTGCATAATAAAGGTCCATCACAAGGGGCAATATAAAGTGACGTTCTTTTGCATTAAGATTTCGTGCATCCAACCATAAAAGCGCATGGCAACCTCTGCTTCCCTCTGCGAAGGGCCTATCTTTTACTATTATCTTCTACCTTATGCAAGAGTCATGGTGATCTTCACCTTTCCTTTTTACATTTTACCCTTTGGCAAGCACAGTGTGTTGGAAAGATCTAGATATATATATCCAATTGGATGTAGGTTAGCATGAACTATTATTGTTGACATTACCCTTGAGGTAAAAGGTTGGGAGGCGAAACTATAAGCCCCTATCTTTCTCTGTGTCCGATTAAAACTCCATAACCACAAGTATTGCGTGAGTGTTAGCAATTATGAAAGACTAAATGATAGTTGAGTATGTGAACTTGCTGAAAAGCTCTTACATAGACTCTTTCCGATGTTATGATAAATTGCAATTGCTTCAATGACTGAGATTATAGTTTGTTGGTTCTCAATGAAGTTTCTAATTCATACTTTGCATTGTGAATAGATTATTACTTGAGCATAAGAAATCATATGATAATATCCATATATGTTGCTGTTATAAGAATGATCATGATGCCCTCATGTCCATATTTTATTTTATCGACACCTCTATCTCTAAACATGTGGACATATTTATCGTTATCGGCTTCCGCTTGAGGACAAACGAGGTCTAAGCTTGGGGGAGTTGATACGTCCATTTTGCATCATGCTTTTATATTGATATTTATTGCATTATGGGCTGTTATTACACATTATGTCACAATACTTATGCCTATTCTCTCTTATTTTATAAGGTTTACATGAAGAGGGAGAACGCCGGCAGCTGGAATTCTGGGCTGGAAAAGGAGCAAATATTAGAGACCTATTCTGCACAACTCCAAAAGTCATGAAACTCCACGGAAGTTATTTTTGGAAATAATAAAAATACCGAGCAAAGAAAATACTAGAGGGGGCCACCCACCAGGCACGAGGGTGGGGGGCGCGCCCTACCCCCCTGGGCGCGCCCCCTGCCTCGTGGGCCCCCTGGTGGCCCTCCGGTGCCCATCTTCTGCTATATGAAGTCTTTCGTCCGAAGAAAAATCAGAAGCAAGCTTACGGGACGAGACTCCGCCGCCACGAGGGGAAACCTTGGCAGAACCAATCTAGGGCTCTGGCAGAGCTGTTCTGCCGGGGAAACTTCCCTCCGGGAGGGGGAAATCATCGCCATCATCATCACCAACGCTCCTCTCACCGGGAGGGGGCCAATCTCCATCAACATCTTCACCAGCACCATCTCCTCTCAAACCCTAGTTCATCTCTTGTATTCAATTCTTGTCTCTAAGTCTGAGATTGGTACTTGTAGGTTGCTAGTAGTGTTGATTACTCCTTGTAGTTGATGCTAGTTGGTTTATTTGGTGGAAGATCATATGTTCAGATCCTTTATGCATATTAATACTCCTCTAATTATGAACATGAATATGCTTTGTGAGTAGTTACGTTTGTTCCTGAGGACATGGGAGAAGTCTTACTATTAGTAGTCATGTGAATTTGGTATTCGTTCGATATTTTGATGAGATGTATGTTGTCTCTCCTCTAGTGGTGTTATGTGAACGTCGACTACATGACACTTCACCATTGTTTGGTCCTAGAGGAAGGCATTGGGAAGTAGTAAGTAGATGATGGGTTGCTAGAGTGACAGAAGCTTAAACCCTAGTTTATGCGTTGCTTCGTAAGGGGCTGATTTGGATCCATATGTTTCATGCTATGGTTAGGTTTACCTTAATACTTCTTTTGTAGTTGCGGATGCTTGCAATAGGGGTTAATCATAGGTGGGGTGCTTGTCCAAGTAAGGACAACACCCAAGCACCGGTCCACCCACATATCAAATTATCAAAGTACCGAACGCGAATCATATGAACGTGATGAAAACTAGCTTGACGATAATTCCCATGTGTCCTCGGGAGCGCTTTTCACTATATAAGAGTTTGTCCAGGCTTGTCCTTTGCTACAAAAAGGATTGGGCCACCTTGCTACACTTTATTTACTTTTGTTACTTGTTGCTCGTTACAAATTATCTTATCACAAAACTATCTGTTACCTATAATTTCAGTGCTTGCAGACAATACCTTGCTGAAAACCGCTTATCATTTCCTTCTGCTCCTCGTTGGGTTCGACACTCTTACTTATCGAAAGGACTATGATAGATCCCCTATACTTGTGGGTCATCACTGCTCCACCTCCCGCGCTTGACCCGCCGGAGCAAGTTGTCCCTCCAAGTCGCCGTGTGGTTCAGCAACTCGCCGCTCCAGGCCCACTCGATGAGGAGTGGCGAGTTACTCCACGGCTACACGAGCGTCATCACTGCCATCAACGATCACGCCTCCCGTTTCTACGGCCGCGCCTCCCGTGCGTGTGAACGCGCCTCCTGTGCATGCGACCGCGCCTCCCGTGCCTATCACTGCGCCATGCAGGTAGAAACAGAAGCCGGGTGCACGGAGAGCGACGAGTCGGTGGCCGGCGCCTCCACGTCTGCCACCATCATCGAGGAGAAGTATAACACGGGAGTCCGCCGCTGCTTAGGTCCCATGAAGGCCACCGCCTAGGCGACGCCGACGTACACAGCCGATGTCTTTCCCGGTTCTTCTCTTTCAAGGACCTCCGTCGATCCCACATGGGCTCCACGGAAGCGGAGGCGCCGCCTTTCCCTCCCGCTGAAGCATCTATCGGGGGTTCCACTCCGATGAGTGGTGGGGAAGCAAGCCGTCCTTTGCACTGAAGTATATACCTCCGGGGCTCCCGGCAGTCCGGTGATCGGGCTGCCGGACATGAGGAAGACAAAGGGATCCGTGGGCGGCAATTTAGAGTAGGTATTAATTATACCTCCAAAGCCAGACTAGCACCGCTTATTGATGTAAACGTAATGAAATCCGTCATGTTTATATGAAAATATGGCCTTTTTATATGAAATCCGGCCGTGTTTGCACGAATTTCGTCCGGTTGGTTGAGTTGTTGTGAAAATGTATGCGGCAAGCGTTGGATGGCTGCCTCCCGCATCCGTGTCCGCAAACTGATCCCCCTGTCGGCAGACGGATGCGGGAGGTTTTTTGCAAGTTGCCATTGGAGATGCCCTTACACCGCCATGTTAGTTCAATCAACTCTGTACAAAATTCTGCAAACTTTTCTTTGGTAGTTTACATTGCTTTGTTCCAAACCTGCAATTGTTGACTTAACATAGGGAAATATTGCAAACTATGATACCCAATAAGGAATTTCTTTGAATTGGGGGGGGGGGGATCCCATCGTGCGAAATTCGTTGAGTAAAATGCATCATAAGTCCTAAAACTATTGGAGGTGTATAACTTGGAAACTGCACTTTTGGGTCCTAAAATTATTGGAGGTGTGCCAGTTTAGTCCTATAACTTTGGAACTATAGTTTTGGTTCCCAAGACTATGTAAGTTTGTTCATCTCAGGCTCTAAGCTTGCATAGCCAGCATTTATCGTGCATTTTTTCAAATGAGCCCTTTATATGTGTTTACTTCCCTAAAAGTGGTCCATACGCTTCCACGTCGCAGGGCTGCCTAGCTGAGAGGTTTGGCACAGCCGTTGGGGAGACCTCGAGCGAGTCAGCATGGAGGTGACATCCCTCTCCCTCGGCACGGCCGCGGGGGAGACCCCGAGTCAGCAACAACCACACGTGGGTAGCGATTGGATGTTATGCGATGTGTGGTTCTGCTACTGCGTGGTGAGGCTGAGATGACCGGTCTACTCTCCTCACTAGAACTCAAGCCATCATGGCACTGTTGGCCTCTGTACTTTCGCCTCTAAGCATTCTATGCGTGGGAGAAGACGAGGGCGTGGGAATGAGGCGAGACAACGCTCTAAGGGTTTTCTTGCATATTTACCTTTCATAAGTTAACACGGTGGGTTCATTAGGTCAACGTGGCAATATTCCAAGCATTTTCAAGCGGCTTGTCAGTGGGTCAATGCTGGCCATGCAAGCTTAGGACTTGAGATGGACAACCTGGCATAGTTTTGAGACCCAAAACTACAGCTTCTAAGTTATAGGACTAAATTGACACATCTTCATTAGTTTTATGATCTAAAACTGTAGTTTCAAAGTTATAGGACCAAACTGACACACCTTCAATAGTTTTAGGACATAAACTATAGTTTCAAAGTTATATGGCTAAACTGACACACCTCTAATAGTTTTAGGACTTATGATGCATTTTACTCAATCAATCTTTCCCTTCCGCCTCCCGCCCGCCCCCTCCCCTCCGCCTCCGGATCCCTCCCGATCCCGTCCGCCTCCCCTCCCCTCTGCCTCCCCTCCCGCCACCATCGGATCCCAGCTGGGCAAAGCCCATGCGGGGCGATGATTGCGGCGGCAGGGTGTCCCTCTGTCGCGGCTTGGAGGTGTGGCTGTGACGATGGATCTTGAGCGGGCGCCCCGGGACGCACATGTGCATGGCCATGGCGCCGGCCACGCAGCGATGTGACCTCCTCTACCTTTGGCTGTCTTCATCGTTGGTCCAAAGGGATTTGGTCGGTGGGTGTTGCCTCACGGTGGCTTCCCGGCGGCGGATCAAATGGAGGAGGAGATGGTGGCCTAGCTACTGAAGTGGGTGAGGATGCCACCATCGTCGGCCGAGCCCGTGGGTGGCATTTTCCTCATTGGAGGCGATGGTGGGGGCGTCCCTCGCTCCATTGTTTCCGGGGGAAACCTCATACTTGGAGGAGGCTACCATTCACGGCGGCGCCCGTGGGCGTCGTAGCCCTTGATGTCTACTACGCAACTTTATTCTTGTAGACTCGTGTTGGGCCTCCAAGCGCAGAGTTTTGTAGGACAGTAGCAATTTTTCCTCAAGTGGATGACCTAAGGTTTATCAATCCATGAGAGGTGTAGGATGAAGATGGTCTCTCTCAAACGACTCTGCAACCAAATACAAGAAATCTCTTGTGTCCCCAACACACCCAATACAATGGCAAATTGTATAGATGCACTAGTTCGGCGAAGAGATGGTGATAAAAGTGTAATAATGATGGTAGAAATATATTTTTATAATCTGAATAAATAAAAACAGCAAGGTAGCAAGTAGTAAATGGGCACAAAAATGGTATTGCAATGCTTAAAAATGAGGCCTAGGGTCCGTATTTTCGCTAGTGCAATCTCTCAACAGTGCTAACATAGTTGGATCAGATGATTATCCCTCAAAGTGTAATAAAGAATCATTCCCGAGTTCCTATTAGCGGAGAACAAAAGATAGATATTGCTTGTAGGATACTTAAACCATCTCAAAGCTATTCTTTCCGTTCGATCTATCCTAGAGTTCGTACTAGAATAATGCAAGCTATTCTTTCCGATCGATCTAATCAAGAGTTCGTACTAAGATAACACCAAAGCAAATTCATATTCATAATACTCAATCCACACAAAGAACTACAAAGAGACCCCGAAGTTTCTACCGAAGAAAAACGTGCATCAACCCCTATGCATAGATTACCCCAATATCACCGCGGGAATCCGCAAGTTGAATGCCATAACATATATCAAGTGAATCAATAAGATACCCCAATTGTCACCTCAAGTATTAATATTGCAAGATATATATCATGTGTTCTCATTTCTGAATATTCGATCCGACAAGACAAAACTTCAAAGGGTAAATATTTAATCCATCAAAACAAGAGTATAGAGGGTAGAAACGTCATATGATCCGACTATATTAACTAAGCCCATGATATAGATCACGAGAGAGAGAGAGATTAAACACATAGCTACTGGTACAAACCCTCAACCACGAGGGTGGACTACTCCCTCCTCATCGTGGTGGCCGCCGGGATGATGAAGATGGCCACCGAAGATGATTCACCCCTCCGGCAGGGTGCCGGAACGGGGTCTAGATTGGTTTTCGCGGATACAGAGACCTTGCAGCGGCGGAACTTCTGATCTATGGTAACCTCGATGGGTTTCGGAATATTTGAGAATTTATAGTGCAAAGAGGGGGTGCGGGAGGCCACCGAGGTGGGCACAACCCACCTGGGCACGCCAGGGGGGCCTGGCGCGCCCTGGTGGGTTGTGCCCCCCTCGGGGCACCCCCAGGTGCTTCTTTGGCCCATCGGGAGTCTTCTGGCCCATAAAAAATCTCCGTGGAGTTTCGCGGTGTTTGGACTCCGTTTGATATTGATTTCCTGCGATGTAAAAAACAAGCAAAAAACAGCAACTGGCACTGGGCACTGAGTCAATAGGTTAGTCCCAAAAAATGATATAAAGTTGCTATAAAATGATTGTAAAACATCCAAGAATGATAAAATAACAGCATGAATACTTCATAAATTATAGATACGTTGGAGACGTATGAGCATCCCCAAGCTTAATTCCTGCTCGTCCTCTAGTAGGTAAATGATAAAAGAAATAATTTATGAAGTGTGAATGCTAGCAAAGTGCATAAGTTTGATCAATGACAATTTCAATCACTTTATGATAGCAACCTTTATTATGCAGTCCGTCGCTTTTATTGCTTTGCCATCATAAGTTCGTATAACGCTCAATTTTCTCTTACACTAAATGATTAACACTTTTAGAAGCAATTTTTATTGCCTTATTGCACTGATGACAACTTACTTGAAGGATCTTGCTCAATCCTTAGGTAGGTATGGTGGACTCTTGAAAATAAGATTTGGGTTTAAGGGTTTTTGGATGCACAAGTAGTATCTCTACTTGGTGCAGAATTTTTGGCTAGCAAAGATGGGGAGCAAGCACCACATGTTGAAGGATCTATGACAATATGACTTCTATGTGAATAAGAACAAACATAAACCATTACGTTGTCTTCCTTGTCCAACGTCAACAATTTTGGCATATAATATTTTGATGGGGGCTCACAATCACAAAAGATTTCCAGGATAGTGTATTTGCATGTGAAAGTTCTCTTCCTTATAGTAATTATTCGTGAATTGCTTGTATGACCAAAATTGTGATTGTCAAGCCTCAAAAGATTTCACTTTCTAAACCCAATGTGAAGCTACCACTAGGCATGATAAGTTATCGACTTCACGTCATTCAATTCCTTCAACAATTTACTCATAGGATATAAGTGAAGCACAAGAGTAAATGACAAGCTACTCCAAAAAGATATAAGTGAAGATCATGCGAGTAGTTAAGTAAATAGATAGCTAATTGTGGACTCTCTTTTATTTAAAAACTTTTAGATCTAAGTAATTTATTAAAACAACAAGCAAAACAAAAAAAATGACATTTCAAGGATAGCACACATCATGTGAAGAAGCAAAAACTTAGGCTCAACCGATACTAACCGATAATTGTTGAAGAAGAAAGGTGGGATGCCTACCGGGGCATCCCCAAGCTTAGATGCTTGAGACTTCTTGAAATATTATCTTGGGATGCCTTGGGCATCCCCAAGCTTGAGCTTTTGTGTCTCCTTAATTACTCTCATATCATGGTTTTCCTAAATCTCAAAAGCTTCATCCACACAAAACTCAACAAGAACTCGTGAAATAAGTTAGTATAAACCAATGCAAAAACCTTATCATTCTCTACTTTAGCAAATCACTAAGATTATTATTCAACATTGCATACTAAATGCCTCTGCAAATTTAATACTTCTATCCTCAGATAGAATCACTAAACAAGCAAACATATGCAAACATAACAGCAATCTGCCAAAACAGTACAGTCTGTAAAGAATGCAAGAGTATCAATACTTATTCAACTCTAAACATTATGAAATTATACCAAACTGTATAAAATTTATCAGAGCTTATTTTTCAAAAAGTTTCAACATTTTATCACATTCTGACTTTTCTAGGGAATTTTTGCAACATCGATAAACTTTCTGTTTTCAAACAGCAACATGTATACTTGCAAGATAAGCATGGCAAAGGCTATCAATGCCACTTTTATTGAAATAAAAAATGCAAAACATTATTCTAAATAACAGCAAGCAAATCCTAACAAAATAAATTGACGCTCCAAGCAAAACACATATCATGTGATGAATGAAAACATAGCTCCAAGTGAGGTTACCGATAATTGTTGAAGACGAAAGAGGGGATGCCTTCCGGGGCATCCCCAAGCTTAGTTGCTTGGATATTCCTTGAATATTACCTTGGGGTGCCTCGGGCATCCCCAAGCTTAGGGTCTTGTTACTCCTTATTCTCCTCATATCGATATCTCACCCAAAACTTGAAAACTTCAATCACACAAAACTTAAAGGAACTTTGTGAGATAGGTTAGTATGATAAAGAGCAAACCATTTCACTTTGGTACTGTAAAAGACAAGATTCATAATTTTTTCTACACAATGCCTACTGTAGCATATCATTTCCACAATTTATATTGAGCAATATAAGCCATAGAAACTAGAAAGCAAGCAAACTATGCATTGAAAACAGAACCTGTCAAAAACAGAACAGTCTGTAGTAATCTGTACTCAAACCATACTTCTTCTACTCTAAAAATTATGAAACAAATTGGACCACGTGAGCAATTTGTATATTAAACTTCTGAAAAAAAGAATCAACTCAAGAGCATTCTTCTGTTAAAAATGAGACTTGTTTTCATGAGCGCAAAAGTTTCTGTTTTTCAGCAGGGTCAAATCAACTATCACCCAACATGATCCCAAAGGCTTTACTTGGCACTTTATTGAAACAAAAGCAATAAAACATGATCAATACAGTAGCATAATCATGTTAACACACAAAAACAGTAAGTAAAAGTGTTGGGTTGTCTCCCAACAAGCGCTTTTCTTTAATGCCTTTTAGTTAGGCATGATGATTTCAATGATGCTCGCATAAAAGATAAGAATTTAAGCACAAAGAGAGCATCATGAAGCATATGACTAGCATATTTAAGCCTAACCCACTTCCTATGCATAGGGATTTTGTGAGAAAATAATTCATGGGAACAAGAATCATCTAGCATAGGAAGGCAAAACAAACATAACGTCAAGATTTTCAACACATAGGGAGGAAACTTGATATTATTGCAATTCCTACAAGCATATGTTCCTCCCTCATAATAATTTTTAGTAGCAACATGAATGAATTCAACAATACAACCATCACATAAAGCATTCTTTTCATGACACATAAGCATAGAAATTTTGTTACTCTCCACATAAGAAAATTTATTCTCATCAATAGTAGTGGGAGCAAACTCAACAAAATAACTATCATGTGATTGAAAATTAAAATCATGATGACAAGTTTCATGGATATCATTATTCCTTATAGCATACATGTCATCACCATAATCATCATAGGTAGCAACTTTGTTCTCATAATAATCAATTGAAACCTCTTCCGAAATAGTGGATTCATCACTAAATAAAGTCATGACCTCTCCAAATCCACTTTCATAATTATTACAATAAGATTCAACACTCTCCAAAATAGTGGGATCATTAGTATCTAGAGTTGACACTCTTCCAAACCCACTTTCATCCATATAATCATCATAAAGAGGAGGCATGCTTTCATCATAATAAATTTTCTCATCAAAACTTGGGGGAGTAAAAATATCATCTTCATCAAATATAGCATCCCCAAGCTTATGGCTTTGCATATCATTAGCATCATGGATATTCAAAGAATTTATACTAACAACATTGCAATCATGCTCATCATTCAAATATTTTGTGCCAAACATTTTATTGACTTCTTCTTCTAAAAATTGAGCACAATTTTCCGATCCATCATTTTCAAGAAAGATATTATAAAGATGATCAATAATATGATGCAACCTCAATTCCATATTTTTTTGTAGTTTTCTTTTATAAACCAAACTAGTGATAAAACAAGAAACTAA